>VCJN01001713.1:0-77908 GCA_006384855.1 Tetraselmis striata | reverse complement strand
TGTATTGGAACCTTAAACCTGATGCTACAATTGTGATCGGGGCATTTCAAATTTACGGGTACAGGTAATTTGGCAAGTTGCATCTGCATATTTGTGATAGATGCTTGGAGAAATTAATGGCCGATGCTCGGAGAAAATAATGAGCGAGGCGGAGTAATCCTTAATTGTCGGTTAAAGCGCTCACAAAGCACGACGATGGTAAAGCGGTGGTATAAATCGCGCCGTGAACTGTGTGCGCATGGGATCCTGCAAACGCCCTTGGTTAGGATAGGACGGCGGTATACTAAAATTGTACACGTAGTCGCTGCTACTCCTGCGGATTATGCTGGCTGCTGTCGCGTTGTGGACGCGCGCCAGGGCCAGCGTACCAGCGAGCGCCCCCCTCCCCCCCGCCCCCTAAGCTGCCTGTGCCTAGGCCACAGTCTACACCAAGCCGCCAAACAGGCAGGAAAAGGATCAAGCGGGGAGGCTCGAAGGCTGGTTTGTGGGCACGAACGGGCGCGCGCGCGCGGCGTCGGCCGACCGCGAGCGATCGTGATGGCGGCGAGGGTTAGTTGGGCGGCCGTGCGCGTGCTGCTGCCGCTGCTGCTGGTGCTGGCGGGCGGCGGCGCGGGACGCGCGTGGCCGCGGCAGCTGCTGGCGCACGCGGCGGCGGCGGCGGGGGAGCCTGGAGTACGAGCTGTATCCGCGGCTGCCGGCGCTGCAGGAGGGTGGGGCGGGGGGTCGCGTCAAGGTCGGCGCGGCGCCCCTCGGCGCTCGCTCGTTGACCAATATTATTATTTTCCCATGACCACTGGCACGGTAACGGGAGCACACGGACTAAAAACCGTGTCGTCGCGGACCTCTCCCGCGCAGTGCGCCATCCTCAAGCGCCGCGAGGGCGCAACCCCGCACGCCGTGTCCCCGCCGCTGACACGGCCACGCTCTCGCACCGGCAGGTGAGCGTGGTGAGCGTCTTGCATCGTGGCGAGCGAGTTCGCGGGCATCGTCCCCAACGGCGGCATCGGCACCTTTTACTCCACGCTCGCCGAGGTGCGCAAACGCGCGCGAGCTGCACGCACACCCGCCCTCCCGTCAGCGCCTGCCCCCCTGCCGCCTCGCGCAGCCCTTCCGGCACAGCACGCGGCCTGGCATGGGGGCGGAGGGCGCCCGCCACCGCCGCTGCGACCCCCACCCCCCCCCCCCCCCCGCCCCCCCCCTTCCCCCCCCCCCGGCGCGCGCGACTTCAGACCACTTCCGACCAATCACAGATTATGTATTCGGAATTTTTTTACCAACTTATTTTCAGTCGTTATTTTACTCCTCACGGGCGACTATGCTTAAACTTGTGCGGCCGCCTCCCCGCAGACGCTCGCGGGTGCGGGCCACCAGGTGACGCTGCTCTTCACGCAGGGCGCGCGCTCGCAGCACGCGCACCTGGGCTATGAGCACTGGGTGGACTACTACGCAGGAAAGGGCATCAGGCTGGTGCCGCTCACCTTCTGGCGCCCGCAGTCCACCGGTTACCACAGTGGCACCGCCTTCATGGTCTACGACTGGTGCGCGCGCTTTTGCCCCCTCCCCCTGGGTGCAGAAGTTCAGCCACCCCGGTCGCGGCTCAAGACATGCCACCCCAAAAATAAAAAGCCACCTGCCATTCATTTTGCTGTGTTGGTAATTTGCCCGTCGGATTCCCGCGGCACCCAATGCAGCAGCAAGGGGAGACAGGCAGGGAGAATCAAAGCGAAAGGGAGAGGGAGAGGGAGAGGGAGAGGGAGAGGGAGAGGGAGAGGGAGAGGGAGGGGGAGAGGGAGAGGGAGAGGGAGAGAGAGAGGGGGCGGGAGGGAGGGAGAGAGGGTGACCATTAATGTGGGCAGCCGCTAAAAACTCACAGATACAATAAGGTGGCTGAGGGCCATCCCCTCCCCCACCCCGAATGAGCGTGTGGCTGCATCCCCGTGACCGGCGTACATTTCGGTCCCGGGGTCCAATGCGCGAGTTGTGTGCCCTGTCTACAGCGACAGTCGTGCGCCCCGTTTGGATCCCACCGGGGGGGGGGGGGGCAACGAGGGGGGGAGGAGCAGATGTCGGTGGAACGTTCTAAACCGACCGCATGCTCACCTGGAGGGGCTGATGCGCGCCCCGCAGGCTCCGGCAGAACCGCTTTGACGTCGTCCACTTCCCGGACTGGCAGGTGCTCCGCCGCCCCGCCATTAGCGAGCCCCGCCCCAGTGTTTGCCACTTCCCCTTCACGCTGCTGCCACACGCCGAGGCGGGGGTGGCCGCCGCCGCTGAGGCATCACCCGCCCGGTGCTGGGGTGACCCCCCCCCCCCCCCCCCCCCCCGCTCTCCAGGGCCATGGCTATTACGCGCTGCTCGCCAAGCATCTGGGCCTCGACTTCAAGCACACAACGATGTGCCTCATGGTGCCCCCCCCCCCCCCCCCCTAACCATCTCTCCCCTTCCCTCCCTCCTCCCCTTGCTTCCGGCTCGCAACTGCGCAGTGCCAGCACCCGCTGCGGCGCTCTCCGCTGAAGCTGTATATGTGCGCCGTGGTCGCGCGGTGCGCAGATCCACGGGCCGCTGTACTGGGCGCGCACGAGCAACGCGCAGGGCATCGACACGGTGGAGGACGTGGAGACGGACTTCCTGGAGAGGGAGTCCATCCACGCGGCCGAGGTGCCGCCCCTCCCCCCGGGGCACGGAGGCTCTGTCGCAGGGCGCACGCTGTGGCCGCGGCGTCCGGACGGGCAGACGGCGCCGGCAGTCCGTGAGGAAATACTCTGTCTGCGGGCTCACGCCCGTGGTGGCGCGGGCAGGGGGGGGGGGGGGGGGTTGAATGGCGCCATGGCGTGTGGTGCCCGCAGGTGCTGATCAGCCCCAGCCACTACCTCATCAACTGGGTGACCAACCAGACCTGGCGGGTGCCCGACACCCCGGGCGCCATCCGCACGCAGCCCTACATCCTGCCCCACGAGGTCCCCGCACCCCCCCCCCCCCCCCCCCCACCCCCACACACACACACCCGCGCACCGCCCCTCCATCCACAGTATCGCCCGTCTCAGCTCATTGGACAGTCATGAGGCGGATTGTGGCAATGACCACCCCCCCCCCCCCCCCCCCACCCCAAAGGCAAAGCGCGTGCTGGCTAAGGTCAACGGCGGAGAGCGGCGCCGCCCCGCGCGGCCTGTGGCAGCGCAGCCAGGTCCGCCGCCCTGCGCTCCGGGCATCCCCCGCCGCTCGGCATTTCTGACAGCGCCAGATAACCGAGTGCACCACACACGTAGCAATGGAGTTCCCCACTCGGCGGTGCAACACAATCCATTATCTTCGTGACCCTCAAACCCAATGAAATGGCACACGCGCTCGCTGTTGCTTTATTGTTATAATAGAGAACAGATGTTTCTATATTATCCATTATTAATTGATAGTTATCTCTTAATTGATTACGATTGGATCATACTTTATTTGTATTGATCATAACAAATAAGTAAGTCAATATATTGCTGCTGATGACTGATGAGCAACATGCAAGCGTACACTTTTCCACAAATTTCATGATCGCCAGCTAAGGCCCATTGCTGTCTAATTCCACCCACCCTGGCGGGGCAGGAGTGCTTGCAGGTGGGGGGGGGGGGGGGGGGGCTAACACCCACACACACACCTTCTCCCCCATCCCCCTCCTTGTCCTCCTGTCCCGCAACATAGGTCAACGAGCTGTGCTTCTTCGGGCGCCTGGAGGTTCGGAAGGGCATCGTCCTCTTTCTGGACGCCATTGACAGCCTGCTGACGCTGAACCGCACTAGCCCGGCCGAGGTCCCCCCCCCCCCCCCACTTCTCACCCCACTCACCCAATGCTGCCCCTCATCATCACTACTGCTCAAGCAATGCTGATGCCTGGATGACGTGCCGCCACTATCAAGGATTATTAAATCATTGTATAGAGTTGTAAGTACCACCCGCAGGGGGGATCAGAGAGTGGTGCCTATTGCCAACCCCTCGAACAGTATATCTAAACTTGCTTGCAATAGGTGGACACCCCCGCAGGCTCTGAAACTCCCTTCTGCTTTTGGTGCCGCCGCACAGGCCGGGCTGCCGCCCGCCTTCACCATATCCTTCCTCGGTTCCGACCGCAACACCATCATGGGCAGCCCCTCGCGCGCCTACATCGAGCGCCGCGCGCGGGCCTGGGGCCCCGCCATCGCCGTCAACATCTTCACGGACAAGGACTCGGCGATGGCGCTGACGTACATGAAGGGGCCCGGCCGGATGGCGGTGCTGCCCTCGCTGGTGGAGAACAGCCCGCTGGCCATCCTAGAGCTCATGGGCGCCTCCGTCCCCTTCATCGCCTCCACGGCTGGCGGCATCCCGGAGCTCATCCACGAAGACTTTCGCCCCAAGGCAAGCAGGAACACCCCCTTGACACCCTGGAATGGCGTCGTCACACGAGGATGCCGATGCTGAAATGCCAGAACGATCCCCATAACAGTCACACATGACAATATCGCCTCCACACCGCTCCGAGCTTGTGCTGTTGTATGCCGTCTATAATTCACGGCCAGGTGGGCTGACGGCTGCTTTCCTCCGGCCCGCAGATGCTGTTCAAGCCCCAGCTGGCCGACATCCGGCAGCGGCTGGCGGAGATGTTCCTGCAGGGGGCGCTGGTCCCGGCGCCGCACTACGACATGGGGCAGGTGGAGCGCTCCTGGGTCGACTTCCACGTGGGCGAGGCCAGCAAGCACGCCGCCGGCCGGGCGATGGAGCTGGAAGGTCGGTCGCCACCCCCTCGCCCGCTCCTTTGCCTCACGCCATGCCCACACGTCACCATGCCGCACACCCCCATCCAAACAATCAGTCCCTACTACCTGACCAGAAACCCACAAGTACCAACTGCCATCATATCTGTTTGCTTTGCCCGGCCTTTTTAATATTCCAGCGACAAGGTACTCATAGCGGGATATATAGTGTGATGAGTGCCGCATCATAGTAGATCAATTGCAACCGGATGATCTCCCCATTGACTGCCCGTGACGGGAACCGCTCCGGGCTGGGATTGCTTGCCCTGCTTGCCTGCCATTTAGCTGCGTTCGCGGGTCCCCCCAGGATTGGGTCATTTCGCCGCATCGAGTCGGCAATTATGTGGAACGTTTGCGGTGTAGTATAGTGATTAATGTGTTTGCCGCTTATTTCAGGTGGTGGGGTGTGTGTGTGTGTGTGTGAGAGGGGGGGGGGGGGCATCATTACACACACCTAAATGAAAGTGCGGATGTATGATTTGACGGAGCATCGCACTATATACCGGCTGAGCGCCGAGAAGAATAAGATCGCCAAGGCGTCCCTTTTTTTTTGCCACATCTCCGACCGCTATGGCGCATGATGTGCGTATGGACATAACAGTGCACGCGGCCGACAGCTCCGCTAGGTCTCCTGCTTCCGCCGCCTGGCTCGTGGCCCGCCATCTCCGCGGCGCTTGTAGTTGCCGCTCTCTCCGCGGCCACCACCGTCACCTCCGCAGCCACCTCCTCGGCCGCCGCGCTCCTCGCGGTTGAAGCTTTCGCCTCCAGCGCTGCCTCCGGACAACACGCGAGAGTGTGCGCGCACGCTGACGGGGTGCGCCGGCGGTCCGGCCTGCAGACGGGGAGTCCGCGTCGGAGGCGCACGGCTGCTGGGAGGACGACGGCACCCAGGCGTGCCGGATGCCGCTAGGGAACTCGTCCGCCGTGGTCACGGTGGTCGTCGTGGACAGGCAAGGCGGCGCCCCGCTGCAGGCAAGATTACCTCCCCCCCCCCCGCCCCCCCGCCAACCCGCGCGCTTTCTGCCCCCGCTTCGCCTTTCATCATGCCCGCCTATTCGTGATTGTCCGGTTAACTTCAGCGAATGCTCCTATCTATAGGCTGCATATGAGCCCGATTTAAGGCTTAAAGTAATAGTAATAAACAGGACTCTGATTACGGGCGCGCCGGCGCCCATAAGCCTCACGTCGGGATTGCTGTAGGGGGGCCAACACTCCCGCTTTGTCTTTATATTTGACCGTCCTGACAAAGCAGGAAGTTAGGCAGGTCCCTGCTCAGAGTTGCCGTGTTGCTGAGCCGACACCTACAAGAAATTTGTTACTATTGGCTACGACCAGCAGCACTGGACTAGCGCCCCGATATTCCCAGCATGTTTTATATCCGGGGGGGGGGGGGGGGGGGGCATGACTCTCCCAGGCCAGAGTCCTACCTGACACTTAAGCCCGTCCCCGCATTTGAGTCACCATGCCTGAGGGAATGGGGGGCGCTGACCTCGTGGCATTTGCGCCGGCGCGCAGGCGACGGTGCGGTCGGTGCTGAACCAGGAGAAGGTGTTTGAGGAGTGGGGCGGCCCGCGGGTGGAGCAGCTGGTGCTGATGCCCACTACCGCCGCGCCCGCCACGCTCGACGGCGCGCTGGGCGGCCAGCTGGCGGCGCGCTTTGTGGGCGCCGGCGGCCAACTCGCGAGGGGACCGCAGGTGCGCAGCGCCTTTGAGGCTGCGCCACTCCACACACCCGGCCCCGGGCGGCACTGTTGATGCTGGTCCACTATCCCCTTCAAGCCACCGGCCTCGGCTCTGCTCGGGCCTGCAGCTGCGCCACATGTTCTTCCAGTATCAATCAGCCAATACAGAAGAAATCCGAAGAAACCAAACAGATAGTCAAAGACACCAGCCCAAACGTACCATGAAATTAGAACATTTATTTGGGATCGCGCGTCGGAAAATCGTAAATTGTTTTGCAGCAACAAGTCGGAAACTCCGTGTGGTATTCGTAGTGTATTTTGGTACGTTTCACGATGAGTATACTTTTCCTCTCTATGCGGGGTTTAGTCCAAAACGATACTAACCGATAATGAACCCAAAGGGCGGTCACGGTGTACACCGTCCCACGAAATGCACTGCTCCCATAGCGCCATCCGAGATTGATTTGGGGCGTTTTTGGATCCGAGGGGGGCGGGGGGGGGGGTAACCGTGTGAATGGGGAGCCACTACCGAATAAATGCTCCGAAACCATATCAGCTATACGAGGTACATGTGCTGTACGCCAGATATGTACGATCTGCGGCACCGGAAACACGGGTATGTAATGGCGTATGTGTATGTTATGTGGGGAAGGGTATCATCATCTAAAGATACCATCGCGAAACTACACTGATGCGTCTTACAGCGTTTTAAGGTTTCGGTTTAAGGTGCTTGGTTGTAGGGTTAAACCCAAACCCTAGATGCAGCCCCCCAAGTTTCGCACTCCAGTCCGGTCGGAGCATGGCTTCCAACATCTCACCCGCGGTCCCCCCCCCCCCCCCCCTCTCCCATCCCTGCAGGGCGCCACGCTGGCGGAGGCCAGGAACGCCGCCCTGGAGCTGGCGCGCGGCGACCTCGTGCTGTTTGTGGACGGCGGCTGCGTGCTGGAGACGTTCGCGATGAGGACGCTGCTCAAGGTGCAAACAGCATAAGTGCACTTTGGTTCTCTATACGTCATAGGGCTTAGGGTAATATAATTGCAAAACCCTGAAACCTTAAACCCCAATGTTTAACCCCATTGTGAAGAAGGAAGTGGCTTTATATTAAAAATGACAGAATAATATGAAGCATATACCGTACAAACTGTCTGCGGATAAGTAAGGTTTTTACCGTATGAAATTCTACCGTAAAATGTGTATGTAGCACGGAGTCTCCAGATCGATGGGCTGCCTGTGGCCTCCTCACCGCCTCCCCTTCTCGTGCGGTGTGTGGCGCGCAGGTGTACCAGCAGACGGGGGCCGCCGCGGTGTCGTCGTTTGTGAAGTTCTACAAGGGCGACATCACCGCCACCACCTCCGCGGCCGCTCTGTCCGCGACGCCGGGCGTGGAGCAGTGGTTCCAGGTCCACCCCCCCCCCCCCCCCTCCTCTTGCTTTCATGTGCTAATCCTTACATGCAGTATCTGTGGGCAGCCGTCTCAGAAATGAAACAAGTAGTTGTAACTATCCAGAGTCATCTTAGGCACCAGCTCCGTATCACGAGCCAAACCAATATTTGCTGCGACCCTCAATTCGGATAGCATATCATTAGGTAGGGTTAGGGATCCAAACCCCAAGTCCGGTTGCTGGTTGACAGAGTCACAATATGGAATTTCAGGTGCACCGTGCAATTATTCTATTATTATGAAATACTCCTTTGTGGATCAGGACCTAGATTGATTTGGATTAGATTAAAACGCACTCAGAGTGTCACCTACTATTTGCATCCAAGCCACACTCCTGGCCTGGTGCGGAAGGGGGCGGGGGCAGGGGCACACTGTATGTGACTGGCGCCGCCATCGGCCTCCGCTGCGCCCGCAGGTATTCCTGGGCGCCTCCGCCTCGATGGGCCTCTTCCGCAACGTGTTTGGCGGCCCCGTCATGCTGTTCTCCGCCGAGGTGCTCCGCCAGCTGGGCGGCTACGAGGCGCAGCCCACCGGCTACGACCACTGGTGGGCGCCGGCCACCCGCCACCTTGCGCTACGGCTCCTTCGGAACGGAACTCTGCGCCCCTACGTACCTGAATGGCCACCTCCGCCTTGTCGCACCCATGCTGTTGGGAGTATCATCGCAGCCGATAAGTGTTGTACCGTAAACGTGCTCATTTGGGCTCACGACAATATTCAGGGGATTCCTGGTGTCGACCCTCGCTGTTGGTAATGAGCAACCAAGGGCGGAGGGGGCGCTCTCGTTTATAACGAACAACTACTGGTAATGATAGGGGAGCGGGCGGGGGGCGAGGTCTGTATTTTCTACCAATATTCTTGCTAGGTGGTCCGGTACAAGTACTGCCCTGGTGGTCACGGGTATATATGGTCGGGTACCGGTTCTGCTCGGGTGGTCACGAGTACGGCATGGTCCTGTACCGGTACTGCCCCGGTGGTCACGAATACATACATGGTCCTATACCGGTACTGCTCAGGTGGTCCCGAGTACGATATGGTCCGGTACCGGTAATGCTATGGTGGTCACGAGTATACATGGTCCGGTACTGGTACCGGCACTGCTCTACACGAGACCGGTATGATCCGGTACCGGTACTGCTCTGGTGGTCACGAGTACGGTACGGTCCGGTAACGGCACTGCTCTTCACGAGATCGGTATGATCCGGTACCGGTACTGCTCTGGTGGTCACGAGTACGGTATGATCCGGTAACGGCACTGCTCTGGTGATCACGAGTACGGTCTGATCCGGTAACGGTACCGGCACTGCTCTGGTGATCACATGTACGGTATGATCCGGTGCCGGTACTGCTGTGGTGGTCACGAGTACGATATTGTCCGGTGCGGGTACTGCTCTGGTGGTCACGAGTACAGTATGATCCGGTAACGGTATTGCTTTGGTGGTCACGAGATCGGTACGGTCCGGTAACGGTACTGCTCGGGTGGTCACGAGTACGATATTGTCCGGTGCTGGTACTACTATGGTTGTGAGGGAATGTGCGCTGGTGGTGGTTATTCCGCTATGGTGGTGGTCGAGTATCATCTGATTACAGGCCGACACGTACGCGCCGTGCATGATATATCAGGCGACGCGATGTGGCCGACAGGGCGCGGCGCAGCCCGCCATCTGACGGGCGCGCGCTACGCGCCTATTGTGCTATGATGATTAGGGCTAGTGAGGGTATAGGATATATCCTCACAATGGTGGTCACGAGTGCGATATGATTCGGTACCCAAGTACCGGCACTGCTCTGGTGGTCACGAGTACGGTACACTAGTAGTTTAGTTACATATGAGCTAGCTGCAAAAGGCGATTAGGAAACCACCCGAAAAGGAAAAGTACGGTACGCACGGTATGGTATGGTACGCTAGTGAGTAAGGCCGTAATATGATACTACTGTAACCAATCCCTGGGTTTCATATATGTATCAGTATACATAGCGAGATATATAATGAAGTATATGCATTTATGATTTTGAGAGATAATTAGAAATCTAAGAGGAATCATAAAGCAGAGAAAGAAGAGATAGCCGTATCTTGAAACGCTTTGGAATACACCACGAATACCACACGGATATTCCGACTAATTGCTTCAAAACAATTCATGAATTCAGGACTCGCGAACCCAATTAAATGGTATGGTGTATCCCAGCGATTGTAATACATATTTATAGTACTCCTCAGAGCTCCTCTCGATCGGTCCAGGGCCCAAAGCAAGCCAGATTGGGGCTGCCCTTAATAGTCGGGGTGCGGCTGCGCCTTCCATTCCGTGACATGCGATGCTGACACTCTCCCCGCTGTGCGCCTGCCCCTCCTTTGTGCCAGGAACCTGCTGGCGCGCATGAACCTCGCGGAGCTGCACCACGAGGTGGTGCCGCAGGTGCGCCTTCCCTTCCCCTGGGCGGCGCTGCACACGCATCAGCTGCCTGCGCACCACGTATGTGTGTTAACTCCGGCGCCTGGTGGCCGCGTCCCCGCCCCGCACGTCTCGCAGATGCTCACGTGGGCCGCGCCGGCCTCCATGAACGGCATCGCCGTGCGGGACTACAAGTACCCCCCTCCCCAACTCCCCCCAAAATCAAAAAAATCCGCTCTTCTTCAAGTTCACACACCAATCGCCATAACCCCCTGGGGTGATGGGGGGGACTACAGAGAGGCTGTCATAAAGTGATACACACATAGGGAAGGTCACCCGCTACAGTCATCGGCAGCATTTCTGGAAGCATCCCGTCACTTCGCGGAAACAAGCCCTCCCTCTCTCCCTCTTCCTCACACACAACCAAGCTCTCTTGCGTGTTGCAGTGGTACAGAAAATTGTTTGTTGTAGTGGTGTTGTTGCGGCAAATGTACATTTAGCGCTTCGACGACCCGAATCACAGGGAGTGGAAAACAATGTCCACCCACACACCATAGATACAGGGCACGAGTTTTAGGGTTTGCGCAAATAAAACCCTAAGCTATGCCTCATTCTTAGCCCTGAATTATTTTAGGGTATAGCCTCAATTATAAACCCTAAAATAGAAGCCCCCCCCCCCCCCCCCCCCTCTGCTTCCCCCCCCCCCCCCCCTTGGAAACTGCAAAGAAGTACTGCATGTGTCCGCGCATTGCCAGCAGCCCCACACAATCAATGCACACGGTATCTCACGCCACGTAGCATGTGATATTGTGATGCGAAGAGCGCTCAACCGCTGGCTTTGATGCGCGGCTGCCAAGCTCGCCGCCGCCTGGATACCATGGCAGCTGATTGATGTACGCGGCGCGGCAGGGACAACGTGTACTGGAAGGCGGCCGCCAAGCCCTACGGCGCCGCCAAGCTGGGCGGCTTCCACGGCGTACACTGGCGCACGCAGCAGTCCGTGCTGGCCGCCATGAACGTGCTCAGCCCGCTCCTGCAGGTAGGTGGCCCGGCTGCCGCCCCGGCACTTGACCCCGTGCGCCAACTGCAGTCGTAGGTCTGGCATACCCCGTAGACCATTGCCTCATTCGAACCCCGAAGGGCTAATGCATCAACTGGGGAAACCCAGGACACGCCGGGACAATATTGCCGAAATACATCGGCCGGGAATCGAACTCGGTACCTCTCGCGTACGAGACGACCGCTCAACCGAGCGGACAAGGGATGTACCTTGGACGGATGACACACTGATAGATTGCCAGCGCTACGAGTACCTGTACCCGGAATCGCCCGATCGCGCAGTAGGACTCGCGTGCCTGGTGATAATGACGCGCGGTATAATCGTGACCGTTATCTTATCGTCGTGCATCGGTAGTATTCCTGTATTCCGCATTCCTGTATTGCTATGCTATTCAAAACAATGTATGAATGCAATGAAAGTTATGCCCTGAATAGCTGGCAATATCCAATCAAACAATGTATTTAGTGCTTTCTGGGATGGATTCGGAATACGACTCGGATGTATCTATAAGTTTTCCTCCAAGAAAAGTCAAAATAGCAATGCATTTTCTTTTCTAGTCCACTTGCCCCATGTGCACCCGAACATACTGGCGAGTCTACCGGTGATACGGATAGTAACAATGAAATAAACACAAATCGATTATCACCACATCTGACCCATTTTTATAATAAGATTCATTTTATGCTTTTTCTCGCGTGACTACAAGCTCCCGTAACCACTAGGTACTCGTACTGTGAAAGCCCTAGTAGTAACGACCTAGAAGTACACATTAATCGCGCTTTGATGGTGTTGGCCCTGAGCCCCCCCCCCCCCCCCCCCCCTCCTGCCTGGACAACCCAGGTGGACCTGACGACCGACGAGGGCGTGAAGCAATGGCTCGACGCTGCGTGAGGGCTCGCGGGGCGCCAAGCGCGCGTGCATTTCAGCCCTTCTGTAGTGAGGGAAAACCCTCATTGCCATCCGGTAGTGCTGCCGGTGCCATCGTAGGGCATCACAGCTTTGATTAATTGTTGGCTGAGGTCCCCAATTCCCATTTCGTGTAGTTACCACCATCTCAGCTGAACAGATGAATTCAGTTTTAGACTCGGCTCCATCTGAACAGAAACGGCGCCAATGCCCGAGATCGGTCGAGAACAGTCCAACACGTTCGTTTTCGCCAGCAGGCTAGTAGAGGCACAGTTGCCTGCACCGCTGCCTGCGGCGGTTCACGCCTGCCGGGGCAACGCTCGGCCAGGACGGGTCCAACAGCGCGGCCGACGCTTGCCTCGCAATGCCGAGACTGAGACGCGCCGCTGCCGCGGCGGGGCTACGCCTCGAGGCCGTCGCAGTTGGAGAACACCACGTCGACGTCGTCCACCTCGAGCAGCCGCTCCAGCAGCGCCTCGTTCTCCGCAAACGCCTGGTCGTCCACCTGCGGGCGCCCCGGCAGTCAGCGCGGGGCAACCCGTAACTTTTCTCGCCGTTGAGGCACGAAATACCGCGTGAGAGCGATGGCCGCTCCCGTTAGGGTCGGCATGGTATGAACATATGGGCCAAATATAAATGGATTAATTACATAAGGGCTTTCACAAAAGCGCACTACAAACAGAACTAACGTCAACTGTGAAAGGTTGCCAGCAAAAGAGAGACATAAGCCTGAAACCAAGGTCGAGCAGGAGGACATATGGGCCAAGTCACCCTATTCGTACGGGCGTGTGTAACTAATACCCAGATCTTTGTTGCGGTGCATAGATACTACAGGCGTCAAAAGTAATGAGCGGGTTTTTGATAATAGCTCAACTTCAAATCGGTGATGCCCCACGCGGCACAGCGACTCGTCCAACGGCTTATGTAAATAAAAAAACGAAGCGTCATCGTTACTTTCGGGCTGCGGCCTGAGCATTGCAGCGACTCTCTCCGCACGCGCGCAGGTTCGATCCTCGCACTGGGCAGATTTCCTCGTCGTGAGGCGGGCCCGCCGCGCGCGAACCACGGTGCGCGCGGACTTCGCGGGCGCGGGTGCGACTATAAGTAATGCACAGCACAGTGTACAGCCGCACTATGACCTTATGTACTTCGCATTTGTGTTTTGATTTCGCATTTTATTGCTGACCGGCAATAATTTCCGTTCTTCCGGCGCGCACTAGCGGGTGGGTATCGCTGATTGTTGAAGCGCATATGCCAAGCGCGGCCACGGGCTCGCAACGCAAGATACCACAGGCGTCAAAAGTAATGAACTGGTAGGTCTTTAGGGGACCCGCCACATTTCGCCGAACCAATTGCTGCTTTGAGGGGATATATCCTCATCTTCCCTCGAACTCTAGCCGGCCCTAGAAGTCGCACAATGAATGCGACGGCGTATCGGTTGACATATAGGCATTTACATCTAGCAACGGTGAAATGCTACGTCTGCCCAGCCCTAACTTGTAAATGCGTTACATCGAATATACACGGGGTACATCTAGGGTTGTCTAGGGTATTTTCATGCCCTACTCTGACATCATGCGAGGTGATGTTAATACGGCTATCTATGCGTCGCGACCTCATGGCCGCGCTTGGCGTATGCGCTTCAAAAATCAGCGACCCGCTAGTGCGCGCAGGAAAAAAACGGAAACTGCCGTTCAGCAATAAAGTGCGCGGAAATCAAAATATAAATGCGACGTACGTAAGGTCACAGTGCGGCTAGAAACTGTGCTGTGCGGTACTTCGTCGCACCCGCGCCGGCTAAGTCCGCGCGCCGTAGTTCGCGCGTGGCGGGCCCGCCTCACTACAAGGAAATCTGCCCAGCGCGAGAATCGAACCTGCGTTAATCGAATATCCGCAAGGGCGTGTGCGCTTGCGGATAGCGTCGCTCCAACGCTCAGGCCGCAGCGCTAAAGTAACAATGACGATTTGTTTTGTTTATTTAGTAGCACTATATACTCGATACCGAACGGCTCGCTGTACCGCGTGGGGCATCACCGATTTGAAGTTGAGCTGCTGTCAAAAACCCGATCAATACTTTTGACGCCTGTAATAGCGGCAACACCACCCCGCATGTTTTCAGATCAGGAAATAGAAATAAATACCCTAGACGACCCTAGATGTACACCGCATTCATGCGATGCTACCGTCGATGTAGCATTTCACCAATGCTTGAATTTAAATGCCTATGTGTCCACCAATACGCCAGCACGTTCATTGTGCGACTAATAGGGCCGCCTATAGCTCGAGGGAAGAGGAGGACATATCCCCTCAAAGCAGCAAGCAATTGATTTGGCGACGTTTGGCGGGCAGCCTGCGCACGGATTGCGACCCACCCGTGCAGTACTTTTGCCGCCTACTATGGGCGCCAGAACAAACCCAAACACCTTAATACTGGGGAGGGAGCAGGGCTGTGGGTGGGTGTGTTTTTTTTTGGGGGGGGGGGGGGAGGGGGGGTCCCACCTCCACGGGCGCGAGGGGGGAGTACACGAGGCCGGTGTCCTCCTGGCTGATGTCCACGCCCGCCTCCGTGAGCGCGTCGCGCACCTCCCCAAAGTTTTCCAGCGCCGTGATCACCTGGGCGCAGCGCCCCGCAGGTGAGCCGCGCACGGCCGGGCCCACGCGACGGACGCCGCACGAGGAGCGCGGCGCTTCGCCCATTTGGGGCAGGGCCACCCCGGGGCGCACCTGGTACCCGTCCGGCATGCCCTCCGCGTCCTCCACGGGCTTCACGTCCTCCGCGCCCGCCTCGATGGCGAGATCGAATATCTGGAGCCGCGCCCAACCCGGGGGGTGGGGGGTGGGGGGGTCACTCGGAGGCCATCCCGGGCGTGGCAATCGCTGAGATCGCCGCGACGTTGCACCGCCATCGGGATCGCGGCGCCATGGCCATGTGACAGTGCCGCGGATATGGCGAGCCTGTGCCGACGGCGCTCATGATGGCCTACATGACATGGTATGATGGCACCACGCGGGATGGCATGATGCACCTGAATAACACCATGTGCCCATCTATGCCGGCGCGCCAGTATGGCTACGCATCATCGCAACAGATCATCATGGTGATCACGGTGATTTGTGATGGCCGCCATGAAGGATAGCGCCTCACGGGGGTGGTGCCGATGACGGCCAACTGGCGGCAATCATGACGGCGCCGCTCGCAATGGCATGGCGCTAATGGGAATACCCCCATCAGGATGACATGGGGGACGCCAGCACGGAACCGCCATAGCATTGTGCTGTTGCGATGTCATCACGGCGCCATCATGACCATTCCCATAGCCCCCCCCCCCCCCCCCACCCAAAGAGATACATGCCTGCGCCGCACGGAGAGACGCCGGCGCCGCTCACCTCGTCCTCGCTCACCCCCTTGTTCACGCGCACCAGCCCGAGACGCTCGAAGTTGAACAGCACGCTGCCGGCGTCTGCCCACTGGTGCAGCAAACCGAGCCCGGGCAAGGAGCGGAGGCGAGGTTGGGAGGCGGGGGTGGGGGGGGGGGTCAGCGGGGCGTGGGGCAAGCAGGCGAGCGGCGCCATGACGCCATCGGGCACGGTTGGCGGTTCCGGGGGGGGGGGGGGGGGGGGCGGCGGCCCCACCTTTCCGCCGCCTTTGGTCACCGCGGTCTTTACGTCCGTCACGCTGCGGTTCACGTTGTCCGACAGGCACTCGATCACAAACGCGGTGCCGCCGATGCCGTACGCCTCGTACACGCACTGCACGCAGCCCAGCGCGCGCCGAGTCAGCAGGGCGGCCTCATGCTCGGGGGGCGAGGGGAGGGGAGGGGGGAGACACTGCTGGGGGAGGCACAGCAGGTGGGGCGGGGGGGGCTCGCCTCCTGGAAGTCGTTGGCGTTCTTCGCGTCGGCGGCTTTCTTGATGTTCCTCTCGATGATGTCCTGCCGGGAGGCGCGGAGAGGTGAGGGCCGGCACACCCGCTGCCACCTTCCCATTCTGGCGTCTGACGCTGGCTTGAGGAGTATGGTAGGGGGGGGGGGGGGGGAGTGCCATACACACACAGGCATACCCACACCCACACCCACACATGTGTATAATTTGGAACAGGGCCAGGCACACGGGAGGATTGGGCAGGCGCGGCACCCACATTTGGCACGCTGACGAGCTTGGCCTGCTTGAGGATCTCCTGCAGTCGTGCGTTGTCCGTGCCGGGCCCGGCTGCGCGCACACTACGACAGAGGACAGGCGGGTGAGCGGCGGCCGGGGGAGGCCGGAGGACATCCTTGAGGGGTCCCGAAGGATGCGGACGATGCGTGTATACTGCTGTGCTCTGCCGATGCTTCTGACGCAGCGCGCAGGCGGCGGGGGCTCACGCTTGCTGAATCTGCTTCCCGAACCGCCCGTACAGCTTCGCCTTCTTGGCGTCCGACTTGCCCTGCGCGCGATCGCGATGACGCACGGACTGTTACCGGAGGGATATTTACCTTCACAAACAATGATGCAGTCGAGAGTGCCCCGGCGAGGGCGGCGCGCATTATCTCCGCTTTTTCGAGGCAGCGTGCTCGCACCTTCCTCGCGGCAATCTTGGCCGCCCGGCGGCCCATCATCACGGGCACGACGCTCCGGTGCAGCGCCGCGCGCTGCTGCTGCTGGGCCCGCGCGGCCGCGGACGGCTGCGTGACGGCGGCCCACAGCGCGGCGGAGCCCGGCGATCGCGCCCTCACCGCACCGGACAGCGCGCCGCCCCTGCCGGCGAGCCGGCTGGCGGCCAGGCCTAGTAGGGAAGTCATCGCGCGCACGCCGCGACGGGTCGCCTAAGCGCGCTAGCGCAGCGCTCAGTTGGCGCTAAGTATGGCGGTGCTGGCCAGGCGCTTGGCGCTGCGTCGATCGTCGGCGCTACTGGGGCGGAGACGTCGTTGAGTGGCGGCGCGCGGTATAGTCGCGACCGCTTGCTGTTGTTTCGTCGTCGTCGATCAGTTGATGCCCACCGCTGTAGAGTGGGCGGGGGAGCGGTGCCGATGTGTCCGGCGCTGACGTGGCCTCCAGCATCATGCGCGGATTATTGTGTGAGGATTGGGTGGATAACGGACCTTTATCCGCGCTACTTGTGCATTAGCGGCTATCAACGTTGTATTTTCGTGCGTGTCATGCTGTCGGACACATTCCCTAAAGATGGTACGCCAGGACCATAATCGTACCGGCTCAAATGCGGATTAGTGCCATACGCATTTAATTGACATTTTATGAATTGCCCCTGCAACCGGTGATTCATGGCGCGGTTCGGATGAACTTTCGGGGCCGCTGCTGCTGCTGATGGGTACGTGGTCGCCAATCCTTCTTAGAGTCGCGAAATATCGGCGAGTCCTTGTTCTTGGCGAACGTCAGCAGCACGCGACCGCGATCGCGATATTCCACGCGCCGCACTAAAAGACGATATCGTTCCGTAATAGGCATGTCGCAGTGCACTTGACACGAAGCCATATTCACTGAATTGATCCAATAATCACAGCTCAGGCAGGTCCAGGTCGCGCAGTCAGCTTCCTCGGGTAGATAGGGCTGTACATTACATGAGCACCCGAGCAAGCAATTGGACCCTATTGGCCAATTGGACTCGGCTTTAAAAAGAAAGGCAACGCAGGGCGCAATCGGCGCGCCGCTCAACGATCGATGACAGATTAGAGCTCCCACCATGTGGCTGTATGGCGGGCTCATGCCGCGGCAATGGCCGTGTGGCTTGCATCCCCGTGAATGGTCCCCTAGGTGCTGCCAGCAATGGGGCCACCGGTGGACACCTCCGTCTCGATCACAAAGCCGCCGCCGCGCGCCCGCCGCACCAGCGCCCTCTGCTGGCAGACGGCCAGCTCCTCCTCGTACGTGGCGCCAAGGAGCGCCGCCCTCTGCGCGGCCTGGATCTCGCACACGGCGGTGGTGTGCCCCATGAACTGGCCGAACGTCTCGATGCCGTAGATGCCGCTGCCCTGCAGCAGCCGGCGCCGCAGCCCTGGAGTGGGCGCCTCGCCGCCGGACGTGGCGTTGATGACTCCTGCGGATGGCATCCAAGCACACAAAGTCAGGCAAATTGGGGCTGCGGAGCGACACCACAAAGTAAGAGACCAGTTGCGCTGAAAAGTGACAGGCATGAAGGTCATGACGCAGAAAGAATATGTGCGTTGATTTGCTTAAAACGAAGCGTGAAGTGGAGGCCAGCTGACCTGTCTTCATGAGGAAGCTCTCCACGCTGTCGTCGGCCAGGATGACGCCATCGCTCTTGATCGTGAGGAAGCCAACGTCCGTCATGACCGTCAGCTGCCCGCTGCTCGCGCCACCGGGGCGCGCAAACGCCTTGACGCCCAGCACAGCGGAGCCGCCGCTCGCCCAGGAGAGGCGGATGGACCGCACCTCCGCGAGGTAGTCGTCCGAGTAGGAGGTGGCCATGTCGTGCACAAACGGCTGCGCGGAGGTCTCCAGCGGGACGCCAGTGTCCAGACTGCCGCGACCGCGCAGCGCACCGTCCTCGGCGAAGAAAGACGCGGAGTTCACCTCCACGGGGTCGCCGGTGTCCGTAGAAATGAGGACGTTTCCCTGAACGTCCAGCTCCTTGGAAAGCAGCACCACAGCTGCAAGACACAAGGAATCACGAGGGAGAAGGGATCTGGTAAGAAGGCTAACGCACCCCCTGATGGAAAATGTAGACTGTACTATTTACTTGGCTTCACGGGTCCGCAAAAAAGTGAACCATGCTACGGTCCGCGAGATGAAAGACAGCATTGGCGCGGCACTTTGCACTGCTGACTGTGTCCTCGGGCGGACACGAGGGGCCGCTCACCGTACGCCAGGCCGAGGTTCGCGAGCAGCACAAACAGCAGGAGCCCCGCGACGCCCCACGCCATGCACTTGTAGCTGCGGTGCTTTTGCTCCTCCCGTAGCAGCTGCTCGATCGCGTCCTCCAGCTCGGTGGTGCTGATGCGGCCGTCGTGGTTGGTGTCAATTTTCTCCAGCCGCGTTGCCACCCGCTGGCTCATCCTGGTCCTCCTGCCTGGTTGACAGGTGGGTGTGCGGACGAAACAATCACCAGGATCAGGGCGCATCCCGATAAAGCAGCGTAGTCTGGCAGCGCCAGTATTTGTTCTTGGGACCTAAAGAAGGACTACATACATTATAGTTGGTTGTACTGGTTCCAATATTATTAACCGTTTTAGCAAGCTCAGTGTTTGGCAAGATATGGCGATAACTACAGTTTACCCTCCACAAAGAGGGGTCATGAAAAGAGAATTGCATATGCAGCATGGGCTTGGACCCAGAAGCGTGGTTCTAGATACTCCTACTGCCACAAGCACGGGTGTCGACAGTTGTAGCTGTATGTGACCTGTCGTATGGCAGCCCGTCTCGGCTGCAAGTCGGCGTGAGAAGGGGGAGCACCACCCGGTCTCACCTGCGTACTTGAACCCGGGCGTGCCGGGCGTGCCGTTCGGCGAGTACACCTTCACGATACTGGACTCGCGATACACGTCGTTGAGCTCCACGTCCTCCATGCCGGCGGTGACGACGGGCCTGAGGTCGGCGTGCACCGGGGTCTCCATGCCGTCAACCACAAACCCAACCCGCAAAGAGGCAGTTCTGCCTGAGCGCCGAGGCAACGAAGGGCGAGCTTCAGGCGTGCTGAGCGAAAGAGTATGTGTTCGTGGGCGAAAACTAGGTGTGTCGGGGAGCCTGTAGCTATTGGCACGCGGGGGCTGGGAGGTTGTGTCGCTGCCGGCGCTGCTCGGCCGTGCTGTGATCCTTTTGAACCGCGGCGCGCCCTAGCGGCGACGGCGGTACGGGTACGCGCGTACGAGTACGCGTAACAATTTAATCATTACCCATCCGGTGGTACACAAATAATATGTAATTATAAATACATATGGGCTAGCTGCAAGCAAAAGGTAGCGACTATAGTACGTAAGGATTGAATAGCGACTGTAGTACGGCGGAAATATAGTCATTAATAATAAAATAGGCTGCTGTTGTGCTGTGATATTTTAAAATAGAGCGAGTACTGGTAGCGACTATGTCGCTGCTGTCGCCCGCCCGCGCTCGCGCAGCCGCGGACCACCCGGGGGTAACGCCCGTACCACCTCCCGCAGCAACAGCAGCAGTGCCTACCCGACGAAAACGCGGTGTCTTTGTAGAGTATTTACGCATTAATGACGATATCATTCTCGAACTATCTGTCACGGTAGTACCAGGTACTGACATCAGATAGTGGGTGTACGCGGGTTCCTGTATTTGCGCGGGAAGAACAAGAGCATGCACCATAATTGCGCTCCACGTGGCATGGTACGGGTGCGAACGCCCAACCCGCGCGATGAAGCAGCAGCACAGACAGCATGCCTTGTCCCGCCTCGCGACTCGCTAGCGCCGCCTGTCGATCGGCAACGACGCCAGCCCGCGCCCGGCCGCCCAACCCACAATTGTTTGCAAATTCAAATTAATTCCAAAGGCATAATGGATGCATGTCAATCGCTACAAAACAGCATTGTGCTGCTGCGGGCAGTACCTTCTCCCCCAAGTACTACTTTGACCCCTGTCAATGTCAGACAGTGTGAACGGTCAGATTTCGCTGCAGTAGTTTATGTGCGCAACGTTGGGCGCCGACTATGCACTCTGCCCACCGTCAACAGGAACTTCGCCTAGGTGTTAAGGACAGCTCGCCGGGAAGGCTTATATGCATCAAGCCGGGAAAGACCAAGCTGAACTGCGGGAGGCTTGCAAGCGCCGACCGTGCACATCATTCTCCTGGCAAAAAAATATGTCCCGGAAACGCACAAACTTAACTACAGTCGGATCCGGTACCGCGATTCCCCATTATTTTTATGTCGATGATATTATATAGGGTACTGGGTAGAGATATATATGGGATACATTTATTTCATACCACAACTTGTGTTTTAGATATGTACCTAATGCCGTAGGTACCCACATCCGCATGCGGGTACTTGAAGTGGTATAGATGTAAGACGACCTCACGCACCACCAGGTTGCCATAGTATTGACCTCATACACAGCTCCTGATCTATGCTAGTGGGTTCCTCATACTTCCTTGGGTATATGTCAGGTATAATTTCATCATTCATTCTCATTTTTTCTTCAACAGTCCAGTTTTCTACCCCCACATATTAGCTATTCGTACTGCTGCGTGTTATCGATCGAGTCAAAAATAATACACTCTGGCGGCCTCATGCTTCATCTCTGCAAATAAACCAGATACTGAAAATTCTGGCTGTTGTGAGGAACAGCCCGGGCTGCCCCCCTGGTTACTAACAAACGCACTGCGTTTCTAGACAGCCCTGGGGGCAGCCCCAGGTCTGCTGGCAGTTGGGTCCCCTCACGGATCCAACTACCAATTACTAATCATTGTAACTACATCTTTTTCTAATAATTCTTGGTCTTGGTCTTGTTGCCTCATCCTTCATCTCTGCAGAAAACCGGTGTGGCTCTGGCCCACAGGCCACCACCAAACATGCCTTTATGAAGAGATCATGAGGCAGTGTGTTGGTAACCTCACAGGGGGGCGGTTACATGGGTGTGTGGGAGAAATCCTGCCACTGAGTAACAGCGGTGTCTGTGAAGACGCCGCTGCACTCCCATTGGTCCAGTGAAGAAATAGTTAGAGGGCGGCGATGAGCCGTACAATCTCGGTGGCAGACGTCTTGAAGTAGGCGTCCAGTGCGTCCTGGCGGCACGCCCAGTGCCCGACGTGGGCGATGACCCGGGCGGACCTGTAGCGGTCCCAAAGCCATTGCGCAAGGGACTTGCGGCCAGAGTGGCTGCCGACACGGTCCAGGGGCGTCGTGCGGGTGGCTGGGTCGGGGAAGGCGCGCGCGTAGGCGGCCTTGAACGCCGAGTTGAAGCCCGAGTAAGGGGTGGTGTGAAAGGTCTGGGGTCCGATGCGGGAGGACTTGGGTGCGGCCAGCAGGCGGCTTCCCGAGGGTGGGCGGAACACGCGGAGGTAGTCCTCAAGCATGTCAACCGGGCGGACCGCCAGGCAAGGCACGTGGTCTGGGATGTAGGCGAAACACTCGTGACGGGCGTCAACGTTCTTGTCGACATCCACGCGCATGCGGATGTAGCGGCAGCCCAGCTCCGCGTTGAAGAGCACGCGGACAGCGCTGAGGTCCGTGTAGGACACGGCGCCGGAGCTGGACACGCGGTAGTCGCAGGTGAGTGCCGCAGCGGCTGCGCGGCGGAGGCACCCGAGGTTAAGGAAGGTGATGCACATGCGCTGGTGCCTGCCAAAGGCTGACGACAGGGGGAAGCCGCGATGCAGCATCGCGCGCAGGTCCGGGATCCGAAGAGGAAGTCGGCCCTTGGCTGGGCGCACGGTCCGGCGCTCCAAGATAGAGATGAGGGTGTTGATGCTCTCGTCCTTGCACGGGTTGAGCGTGGAGCGGCCCGCGAGGCGCAGGTGCGGGAGCTGGCGCCTGTGCCAGTCGGAGATGGCCGCCAGCCGGCCGGCAATGGTGGAAGGGGCGAGCGAGCGGTCGCTCGTGCAGTGGTAGATGTAGCCCCGCAGGAGGCCAAGAGTGGCGGGGAGGGGGGTGGCACCCCTCGCGGTGCAGAAGGAGCAGTAGTCGCGCAGGCTGCTGCGGTAGGTGTCGGTGGTAGATACGCGGAGCCGAAGATCCTCGAGGCGGTCGGCGCCCATAAGCAGGCGGCGCCACTCGGGGAGGTGGGCGGTAGGCACTTCTGGGGCAGCGCACGAGGGACATGTGTAAAGTTCAGGCATCCCTGTGTCCGGGCGTCCTGCGCACCGGGCGCACAAAGCCGTCCTGCAGCTGGCGCAGGCGTAGAAGGTCCCTGGGGCCATCGCCTGACAGGCGCGGCATCGCGATGGTGGCTTGGGCAGAGAGGCTGTCAATGGGGCCAGCGGGGGGAACATGGATCAGTACGACGCCCCAAGTGGTGGGGCCTCGGTACTCACGGCGTGAGGGTACGGGGTTGGTCCGGCTAGCATCTCTCCACTCAGGGGAGGTGAAGAGGGTGTGGCCGCGGCGGAAATATGCCATGACTTGTGCGCCGCCCGCGAGCCGCCACCACGGGGCCGCCGCCAAGACCGGGAGCACAAAGGTGCCCCCCGTGGTCGAGAGGGCAGTGGCGTAGCACGCCCAGAAGTGGCGGAGGACGTCGCGCATGGCGGCGAAAGGAGGGTTGCAGTAGACCCGGCGGCCAGCCCAGTCGTGGGCAAGGCAGCTGTCTATCTCTGACCAGAAGGCGGGGCAGAAAGAGTTGCGGCCGAGAGGGTCGGCGCAGGCGTCGACATCGAAGGGGCCGCAGGCGGCCTCCAGCGCGCGGAAGATGTCGCTGAGTAGGTGCCAGTCCTGGTCGTCGATTGCGCCCCGAAGCCGGGAGAGGGAGTCGGCGAGGGTGTTCTGCCGGCCCGGGATGTGACGGGCGATGAGTGCAATGTCGTAGCGCTCCAAGAGTTCGAGAAGCCACAGGAGCAGCTCGAGGGAGTCCGGGTGTGGCGATGCGCCCTTGTTGACCGCCCCTACCGAGGAGGTGTTGTCAAGGCGGAAGAGAACGTTGCTGCCGGCGAGGCGCGCGCCGATCTGTGAGATAGTCCAGGGGACCATGAAAAGCTCGCGGAGGTTCGCGGACGTGCTCCACCGCTGGAGCTGCTCCGGGGTGAAGGCGTAGTGGAGGCGGACGTCCCCCCCACCAAACGCCTCCCGCCCAGCCCGAGGCGTCGGAAGTAATGACCTCAAACCCCGCCGAGCCGTCCAGAGGAAGCTGGGGGTCGCCGGGAAGGCGGGGGATCATGGCCTTGGACCAGAGACCGGGGAAGGCGGGGACGCGGCGATAGCTGCGCTCGAGGGGTTGGATGGGGTCAGAGGGGGAGGGTGGCATGCGCGACGCGCCCGCTGTCAGGGTGTCACGCCACCAAAGGAGGTCCGCACGACCCGCAGGGTCCACGCTGCAGGGTTCGGCGGGATCCCAGCTGTCGATCGGGTTGGTCGAAGCGGCGCTGACGAGGCAGTCACGCGCGCGGTAGAGGCCGACGAGGTGTGCCTGTCCGGGCAGGACGACCGGACAAGTCCACTGGACTTTGCCGACGAAAGAGGCCAAAGCACCTCGGGCAGTTGTACCCGTGACGTCCACCTCGGTCAGGAGGGCATCCGCGCGGGCCCTGAGCTTGCCGCAGCGGGCTGCTGAGACGGCGACAGTGCCCCGGACCGTGTCGATGAGGACGCCGACGAACTCGCAGCGAGTGGAGGGCCACTCGTTCTTGGCCAGTTTGACTGGAAGGCCGTACTTGTGCAGCGTGTTGACGCACGACAAGTACATCAAGCCCTGCTGCCACAGAGACAAGGAGCTGTTGAACTTGAGGAGGAAGTCATCCAGGTAAGTTCCCGCGACGCCGAAATTTGCGTACGAAGCCTCAGGGGACCCGGGTACGCAGAATTGGAGACCCTCCCGCAGCAGGATGTCGCGGATGACATGGGCCCAGCGCTGTTGTAGAGCCGGGGCCTGGCGATGGCCGAAAGGGACGTAGCGGTAGCGGTAGTACTCCCTCGTGGCTGGGTGCTGGAAACCTTGGTAGTCGCAGTCCGAAGAGGCAGTGGGCCAGCAGAAGAAGGCGTCGGTGAGGTCAATCTTGCCGAGGGCGTCCCCTGGCTGCAGTGCCTCAAGCACACCGTGGATGTCGCTGAGCTGGCAGGAAACCCGGGCCAAACAGTCATTAACCCCGGATTGTTTGAAGTCCACGACGTTGCGGACCTTGTACGTTGGTACAGTCTTGATGATGCACGCGATCGGGTTGACGATCCACGGAAGGTAGTGAAGGGGGCCTTCACAGAAGCCGAGCGCAATGATGCGGTCGAAGTCAACGCCGGCGGCGTTGTTGTTGTCGAAGCACGACTTGTAATTGTTTTTGCGGGAGCGCGGGGGGCGGCCCGTCCACAGGAGAGGGGCGCCCTCGAGAAGCTGCGCCTTCAGATCCGATGGCACATGTGGGCTCATCAGCAGGGCCGCAGTGTTTACGCGTAGGCCGGGCGTGTAGACGCCGCGTATGCTGTCGGCGGTTCCGGCCTGACCCCTGTACCATTCCGCCCAGCCAGCGGCGTGGCCGGGGGGAATTGTCCATGTCAGCGTGGGGGGCGCGCTGTCGCCGCGGCACCCCAACTCCAGGTAGCGGCGGTTCGCGGGTTTGAAGGGTTTGAAGGAGCGCCGCACGATGCGGAGCCCATCCAGAAAAGCCTGCAGCTCGGCTTCAGGCGCTCGGAGCGGAGCGGCAGTCAGACCGAGTCCGGCAACCAGTTGGGCGAGCATCAACTTCTGGTAAGCTGTACCGTCGGCGGAATAGATGGGCCTGCAGTCAGCGCCGTCCAGGCCGGCGTAGGCTGCAGGGATGTGGACGCTCGCCGCCGCGCAGGTCCGGACGACCAGTAGGGCGTGGTCGATGCCAAACTTGCGCAGCTGCAGAGCGGGTAGCGGTGAGCTGATGGGGGTAGAATCAGCGGGGCCCGAGCTCCACGGGCCCCACGTCCGCCCTTGTCACTGGTCCGCGGTGGGACCCGCGGGGCATGGGGTGGCCAGCTTGCCAACCAGTGCGTGGGGGTGGCGGCATTTGGGGCAGGGTTGGGTAATCGGTTCTTCCGCCAGGTGCTGGCTGGTCTTGTGGTCGCCGAGGCAGTAGGCGCATGCCTTGGGGATCGACGGGGCCGGGTTCGGATTGTTGCGGCTTGGGGCATGCGGGTGTTGTGCATGGGGGCGGCTCATGGTGCCGCGGAGCTCGTCCAACCAGCTGGTGTTGAGGTTGCCGCGCGCAGCGGAGATGAGTTGACGCTGGAGGTCGTCGTGCAGGTGCGGCGCTGCCCCCTTGTGGAGCAGTTCCAGTTGCTTGGCCTGCAGCTGCGGGAACCACTGGTCGAACAAGCACAGCTCGCGAGAGACCAGGAACGCGCGGTGGTACCGTTGCATGTACGCGTAGACCGAGGGCCAGCTCAGGGCGGGGCCGCCGTCGCCGTACTCGCATGCCTTTTGCACGGCATGCATGAAGCGGATGCGGCCAGTGACGCTAAGGATGGTCTCCACGCGCCGCTCGCCGTCGGGGGAGTTGTCGAAAAGCGGGGAGTCGACAACGTGCAGCAGCTCCCAGTGCCAGGTGAGCATGTTGACGTGGTAGGCCTCCAAGTGGTGGCGGTCGGGGTAGGTTTGCGCCGAGTTGGCGGGGGGCTGGTAGCCCTGGAGCTCGTGCCACTGTCGGGCCTTGTCGTCAGTAGGCTTGGCAGCCAGGAGGTCGAGTTGCGCCCCGTACGCCCGGTTGGCGTAGTGCAGTGGAGAGCTGACGGCTCGGCCGCACGCGTCGAGGTGGTCTTTGGAGCCTTGGTAGGATTTAATGTAGGTGCGGCAGGCCGTGTTACCCCAGCGGTGGGCGGTCGCACCTGTGGACGAAAGCAGCTCCGCGGGCGTCATGTAGTCGCCTGGGGCTGCCTCGGGTGGAGGCTTCGGAGCCGCCGGTACGGCGCGAGGCGCGCCGGCCTGGGCTTGGGCCCGCAGGGTTCGGTTCTCTTTTACAACTTGGTCGACCTTGCCGGTGAGGGCCGCAACAGCTTCGACCAGTTTGATGTAGTCGGCAGAGGTGAGGGTGAACGGAGCAGGCCGGGCCGCGGGCTCGTAGGCCGCGGGGGCGCGTGGGCGCGGGGCCGCGGCCCGGGCTGTAGCTGGCGCCGGTGTAGGAGTCCTCGTTGTCGGCGTTGCCAGCGGTAGCCTCGCGGGGGTAATCCCATCCGCGAGACCACGCGCTGGCGCACGCTCGACTCGCGGGGTGTTAAGCCGGCGCGTGGACCTGGCCGTGATCGTGGTGGGTAGCAGGTCAGGTTGTACGGGTAGGCGGTAGTACTGCGGGACAGCCGGCTCGCCTGATTCAGTGACGGCGTCGGTGAGGATTAACCCCCATCGGTCGCGCACGCCGGAACAGCAGTTGCAGATCACTCTGGCGTCTGACGGGAGGTCAGCTCCCAGTGCCTCGGCGGCGCAGGCAGCAGCGATGCTGGCGGCACAAGTGGTGCAGTTGAACGTGTAGACGCCGTCGGCTTCCTCGCTGTCGGTGGGGTGGTCGTCGCTCGGCTGCCCGCATCCGAAACACACGTAGCTGTGTCCGTGGCCAGTGGCACCGTCGTCGTCGTGCGCCAGCAAAGGGAGTCCGTGGTTGCTGTGGCGCTTGCAGTAGGGGAGACCGTTACCGCTGCGGTACGGGCACCTCTGGCCGTTAACTTGGGCCGCCATACAGTGTGCGGCTGAGTCGTCCTCTAGGAGACGCAGAATGCGCCCCGTGTAGTCACAGAACGCAATGCGGTCGGCGTCCGTCAGTCGAGCGATAGTATCGCAGTGGGACAGTGCCCGCGAGAGAAGCACCAGGCTGGCCAGGTGGAACCAGTCTGTGCGGTGGACGTCGGCGGTGTCGTGCAGCCAACTCGCCCATTGCACTGGGGTGAAGGTCGCGTACAGGTCGTGCGCATGTTCTTCATACAATTCGGCGAGTGTCTCGGTGGCGGCTCGTGCCGGCCCCTGGTGGCCTTCGTCGACTGCGGGGCCATCCGAGCCAGACGCCATGTTGCAGGGCAGATGGTGCAGGCTCGTGTCGAGGGGCGAGGCGCAGTTTCAGGGTGACTTGTTACGCTGGTGGTTACAGATACTGAAAATTCTGGCTGTTGTGAGGAACAGCCCGGGCTGCCCCCCTGGTTACTAACAAACGCACTGCGTTTCTAGACAGCCCTGGGGGCAGCCCCAGGTCTGCTGGCAGTTGGGTCCCCTCACGGATCCAACTACCAATTACTAATCATTGTAACTACATCTTTTTCTAATAATTCTTGGTCTTGAGCTTCTGTTGCCTCATCCTTCATCTCTGCAGAAAACCGGTGTGGCTCTGGCCCACAGGCCACCACCAAACATGCCATTGGCCCTGGCCCCCAGGCCATCGCCAAACATGCCAGCACGGGGTGCCGGTAGTTGCAAATCTTAATTACGGCATGCGCCAAACGGCACGCATCATGTGCGCCCCATACATATAACAAGAAATCTACATATGAGTTGTCATCATCAACAGCTGCTTACGCAAACCCCGATACATGATGGCTAGTCAAAGCGAACTTCAAGCGGTGACAGCAGCTTTACTGTCGGCTTCCGATGACACTACACCGCCGCCCTTCTTGCTTTGTAACGACTTGATGGGATTAGGGCCTTCACGGCGTGCTGTGAGAGGTGTGCAATGCCGCTGCCGATGAGTGATCACTCACTGCTGGCATGATTCTGCCCAATGGTAACACGCACGCTGCGCTATTCTGCCCATTCCATGCATGAGTACGGGCGCAGTGATGCTGTAATAATGCCATTGCGACTCGGAACTTGCCCTGCTTGCCTGCCAGTGGTCGATTGTAGATAAAACTATGGCAGAATGTTCTTATGGGAACATTCCGAAGGTTGTCAATATATCGGTTGCATGCAAGCCCGATGTGAGAATTACAATAAAAAGGGGTTTTGTAGGTCTGTCAGCACCCGTACGGGAGTACAGGCAGAAGTCTTTACGGCAAGTGCCCATCCATACAGCCACGCGAATACTCAACAGTCTTGCTATTATTCGGATGGAAGTTCGGCAAGTAGAAATAGAGTAGAATAGACTGGAAAATGTGTCGATAGTTCGATGATTTCGAATCAAAGCAAACTGACATATACATCTTTATGACTCGGTTGCATTGCGATCCGATTGCGGCGAGCACAAAGGACGTCATGAAGTCAAGGAAAAGTATACGTGCACAGTTTGAAATTGGATACCAACGCATCAATGCAAACCGATGCACAACAATAAGGTAACGCCAATCATAAGTCTCTGCAGCAAGTGCCCATCCATGCAGCCGCGCAACTCATTTATACACGCTTGAATGCCTTTGTGTATGCAGGCGTGCATTAACATAACACCTATGTACACACAGTGCGTGCATGCCAATGTGCGCGTGGGTGAGTGTGTGTGTCAGAGTGTGCTTGTGGGAAATGTGCAGGTGGGTGAGTGTGCGTAACACGGCGCTGTCTACTGCATCAGGTGCAGAGCGGTGCTGTCTGTCAAGTCATCCGGGCACCCCCGACGCACAACAGCTCAGCGCCAGCAAGCGCAAATGCACTGCCTGCTACCTAGCTAGCTAGAGACTCGGCGATGGCTGCGACCAGAGTGGGCGCCGACAGAGGAGCGTCTCTCTCTCTCTCTCTCTCTCTCTCTCTCTCTCTCTCTCTCTGCGTTCTGGCGGCCTCCCCGTCGCCGCACCAGAGTGGCGCACCAGCGCGAAAGTCGCTCACTTCTCGAGCCCGGCCACAGCCAGCTCCGCCCGCCGGTGCCTCCAGTACATGGTGCGAATGGGGTCGGCGCGCTCCAGCATGGCAAAGAGGGCCGTGGCCTGAGAAGCGGCCGGCGCGGCGCCGCCTTCGCTGTCCGCCGCCAGCTCCTGCCACCGCACCGGGCAACGGCACACGAGCCGTCAGGCGCAGCAGGAAACGCGCGCCAAGTACCATGGCACACCCATCCCAGTCAGCACAGCGGGTCAGAGCTGGTGGGCATACGGCGTAGTTTTCTGCCAGCAGCTCGAGCGCGGGTATGGCGGATGGGTCGAGGGCCAGCGCCTGGCTCGCAACCTGGCAGCGGGCGTCCAGCAAGGGTAGCATCAGGCGGCGTCCTCCCCAGCAGCCGAGCATCATGATTGAAACACGACAATTCTTCGACAGCAAGGGCAGCATCACACATGATGACACCAGTTATAGCGCGGCGGATGCCACGCCAAGCCATGACGCCCAAAGCAAGCAAAGGTAATCGCAGGGATATACTCTAAGAAGGAAGATCGGAAGAAGACACAATACGAAGCTCACCGCACGATTGTCACGACATTATTCGTCAGTACGGAAGATTACAATACCGTAAACCTAGCGCGGAATCACGTCGAATCATACGAGAAGACAGCGAAGCGAGGTTCCGCAAGTGATTCGTGTGCATACTGTCAATGATCCGGATCACAAGACATTCACCCCACATTATTGCGCGCGACGGCCGAGCTCTGAGAACGCTCGTGCAAACCTCGTGGGGCAGCGATGTGATCGAGGGATAGCGTCCCGGGATTACTGGGGAAGGAAAATTTACTGGTCAAGGGTCGTTTCGAGATGCTGCGAGTTAAGGTATTACAGTTCGCCCCGGGACATCGGCCGAAGCCGCCCCAGCACTTGACCTCGTCTTGCGCCAACTGCAGTCGTAGGTCTGGCATAGCCCTTTATTTGACCTTTGCCTCATCCGAACCCCGAAGGAAGTTGCGGTACTGCCCGCAGGAAAAACGATGACGACGTTTCCGAACAGTGAAGAAGGGTGGCGATAGAATAATAATGTTTCGAAAAGAATGAAGTGTCGAATGAAGATTTATGTTTCGGAAATATATCGGAATAAATGCGCGTTTATGCACCCTCTGCGCGTCCTCTGCGAATTTCCGCGTGCTGCAGGGGAGTACAGGTACCGCAGGCCAGGGAGTCGCGAATGCGCCTCAGCGGCGGCACCGCACCTGAAGCGCACAGCCATCCGCGAACAGCCGGGCCTCGGGGCGCAGCTCGGTGTACAGGCCGCGCAGGTAGCTGTACGGCGCGGGGTTCCCCGGCGCCAGCGACACCGCCCTCTTCACCAGCTCCGCCTCCTGCTCGCGGAGTTCCCTCGCCGGAGTCGCCTCGTACTTCGGATTATGCGTGATCACAAACATCCGCTGGTTCCAAGCACTGCGGAGGAAAAGAGACGCGCAAATGACAGCGCGCCCATCGTGAAGGCGGTCGGGGGGCGCGGGTGAATTGGAGAAAAACAACGCATACGTTCTTCAGGTGGCTGGACACCGCTGCGGAGCATCACCTGTTGTTCCTCACATCCTGCATGATGAGATCCTCGGTGTACATCTCCTCGATGTCCCACAGTCCTGGAGACAGAGGTGCGGTGTCAATGCCCCAGAGGGGGGGGGGGGGGGGGGGGGAGGGGGGAGCTGACAGAGCACTCAGCGTTGCTCAAGTGGGGGCTGGCGCTTACCAAATGCGGCGACAATGGCCTGTCGGTGGCTCCATGCGTGGTAGTGCTTGCCATCCTCCAGTAGGATCTGACCGCAAGCACGGCACAGAGCGGTTCGTTACTCCCAAGTCACGATGGCGGTACCCATCCCGCACGCACAGCCCATCAGCTCGCGCACATCGGCAGTGAACTTCATCTCCTCGTGCTTCCCCGCAGCGCCAACGGCCATCGCGCACTTGCGGCGGTGGTTCCACAGCTGGTAGTTCTTCGCGTTGTCGCTCGCGATCTCCTCCATGTAGCGCCGCTCCTCGTGCAGCACCGCGGGGCCCTCCTCCTCCGCCAGTCGCTGCAAGCAATGCCACCTCAGATTCCTGCGATGCGCGCAGCGGTGACGCACAAATATCAACCACCAGCTGGTGGCTACCAGGTAGAAAGATACCGCAGCTTTTGGCGGCACTAACGCCGCCTTTGGCAAATGTACACACGCGCACAGGCATGTGGACATAACAGTCTCGCCGCATGCAGGCTGGTCACCATGCTGTGTAGTTGGCCGAGTTGTAGCTGATGAGACTGGCGGTCAGCTTCAGCACCCGGTGAGAGAGCTCGCCGGTGGCCTGCGAAGCGCAGCAGAGCAGTCGTGGCATGTGTCAACAGTGGAATGTGCAGAATAGCGTCGCGATCGGAAGTACCAGCATGTCATGGGGCATGGGGTGGAGCCCACCTGCACCGCTGCGAGCAGACCCAGCATGTCGGCGTACTCCTCCGTGTATGCCGGCGCTGCGACCGGAGTTTTTGGCAGCTGGGCAGGCGTGGGCGTCACGTCGCTCCACTCAGGCCGCTTTGACATCAACCGATGCGGCGGGAGCTCCACCTCCTGCCAGCCAACATGGCCAGTCGCTTCAGGCTGACATTCAAATGTCGATGCAGCCATCCCTCGCAGTGAGATGGAGTGACACGGTGTCAGACGGAACTTGCTGGAGACTTACCTCTACGCCATCATCTTCAGTAAAGGACGACATCTGCGGCAGGTGCAATCAAACCAGCAGTGTTTACATCCACATCCACCATCACACCACATCATGCAGTCATGCATTCTGACACGCTGGCATCTTGCAGTGCAAGGCCCGCACCGCTGCCTACGAGCCCGTGTGCCTCGGCACCTCAAACTTCCAGTTGTCCACCTCGAGCTCGCCGGCAATGCACCTCAGGTCGTGCAGCGTACTGCGCAGCTGCTCCGCTTCAAGCCGCACGCGCCAAACACGTGCAGAGTCAGCAGGCAGGAGGACAGCAGGGGGGGGGGGGGGCAGTGTGCGATGGCGCGGCATATGCCAAGGTCGGCACCTTCCAGCGCCGCGTCCTTGACTCTTGCGCCCTTGCCTCCTGCGTGGAGTAGGCCAAGACAAGGTTGTGTGAATCCCTGGCCTGGGTGGCAGCGGATGGTGGAGTGGTTCTCCGGTAGACAAGCCGGGCGAGCGATGGCAGTCGGTGGGCACATACCGCTGTCCTGTGCGAGCTGGGTGGAGGTGTTGGGCGTCACACAAGAGCTGCATGCGACAGATAACGCACACGTCATCAACAGGTAACCCAGTGGGCAAGTGACTCGGGTTTTTGTCGCCCCGGGGACAAGAGTGGCACAGTGAAAACCCCTGCATCGTCTCCACGACGGCCTTTCGACGACGAATCGTTTAGGCAGAAATTCAGTTACGGAAAGCCCTGGGTAGGCGACGCTCCGTTGTAGACATCAAGCAAATTGCCGAAGCATTGCGCTAGTGAGGCGTGCCCACAGGGATAGGTAGCTGCAGCACGTGTAGCTTCAATCGTCTAAAAATCATCGGGGCAGAACCGGCGGTGGCGGGGTGGGCGAGGGGCGTTACTCGAGGGCGGCGTCACCGGCGGCTGACGGGGGGGCTTCTTGCGGGGGTGTGGGCTGCATCTGGCTGGACAGCGCCTAGCTTGAGCCTGCGCTAAGTGCAGGCTCACCGAGCGCCGGCGCTCGGGGTACGTAAGGCCAAAGGGTGCTGCGGGCTCGTGCGGGGCGAGTAAAGCGGCGTCGATCACCAGCCGTCTCCAGCAGAGCCAAAAACCGCACGACGAATCGTCGCCGCGTCCAGTGGATACTTCAAGGTAAAAGTGACGCCTTGCAGGCTGCGCGACCCAGCGGAGGAAGCTTCTGAGCTTTGAGCGGACCCCACTCGGGCGCGGATGTGACTGCACTCTCCACTGGAGTTCGGACAAACAAAGTGAACTTGGGCAGCCAGTCCTTTGAGCCCGGGTCGTGCTAACATCGTCCAGTCACCATCCCGGCCGGGCTGGAACGGGAAGTGTTCACGTACCAAGGTACCGAACCGGTACCATGCCTGGTATCCTATGAGCGGGCTTTTTAGCATGTTCTTGTCCACAGGTTTTTCGTGCTGTGGAGCTTTCTGGTAATATCAGGGGTAAAAACCCCTGGTAACATCGGAATATATAGCAGCATTATAACCCTAAATCTCATGTAACCAAAGTATGAGATACCGCCCCCAATAAATACTTGCAGCGCAGTAGTTGCTACTACCCGTACCGGTACCTGCGCCCGTAGGTAGAGACCGACTAAAGCGACCACTAGCAAGTTCATCACTGAACCCCCGGTCGATGTCGATGAACCTTATTGCGATGGGCCAGAGTTATTATTCTGGGCCGATCGCAACCAACACAGCAATGAATTCAAACAATAAAATTCGAACGAATATTCAGAAGTGGAGCCACAATTCACGCTGGAAATATGATTTATAGACAACAACGGCAGCCCAATGTCTTGCAAAACCCGGTGATATTTCCTTATTGTAAGATATTACACGCGCACGGCCAATGCACCGGCTGCTGGCGTGATAGCACAAATATTAGTCCCAATGTGTACATGGTGGCCAACCCTACTATTGCGAGGATGATCATACCTCCACATGAGGTGAGGAAGGTCGCTGCATGGTACTTCTTGCCTATCCCATGCATTGCCCCGGTGGTTGGGAGCCAGATCATCCTGCCTTCGACAGAGCACAACCCCGCCACTGTGCACCTATGGTGACGCACTTGTGGGCCTCCCTGTATGGAGACGCTCACTGGCATGTGCAACACTGCTATCGCGGACGCCTTTCGCAATCACTGTTTCCCGATTTGGGCATTGATGTACGGTAACATGTGGAGGACTTGTTTCAACATGCACTGCCTCGTGGCAACACTATACCCAAGGATGAACTGGACATGGTGCCAGACACAGAGCTCTCCCTCCACACATTCAATTCCGTGACTGGGAGCTATGATTCCCGGAGCTTGAAGCCCACGCTGCTTGAGTTCAGGACCATGTACTACGGGTCAAGTACACTGCCGCGCCCCGGGCCACGGCTGTGTATCGGTTTCAGCGCACCCTGGTGGGCTACATGCAACGGAGGCTGGCAGTGCATGATGCGGCATGGCACCGCATGGAGCCGGGACATAAAGGCCCACTTTGAGACATTTTGAACTTGTTGGAGTACACAAGCATGGTATTCGGCACAATGATTGAGGCGAGCAGGGAGGTACGCCACACAGTGTGCGCTGCCGCATGCTTGGCCGCGGATTGGGGCGCCCTCTCATTGCGGGGCACTTGGTGCACCACTCGAGCTCACCAAGATGCCTTACTCGCGAGGGATTGCCTCGGGGTCTTGAGCTTGGTGGCGGCTCGAGAGCGTGCACGCTGCCTCATCAGACGGCGCAGATTCGTCCGCCATCCCATTGCCGTAGCTACACAGCACGTCCGGGAATCACCCTCGCACTCACGTGCCCACGTGGCTCGAAATCTCAACCAGGGGCGCAGCACTCATCCATCCCGCTTCATGCGGGTTGTGGGACGCTTTGAAGCGATTTGTGTTGATCTTATAGTACTGCTTCTGATGGTAGGTTTCTTGTTGGCCTTTTGTAATTCACACCAGTATCAGGTACGGGTAGCAGCATGCCGCGGCTGCCTGGCTGGACTGCGGTACGGTACTAGTCACTCTCATGCACAATGTGTGATGCGGGCGCATGACTCCTCTTTTAGGGAATCACCTGTGCGGGTATGCTTGGTGCTGCTTGTTTCCTATCTGCCGGGAATCACTAAGAGCCATCTCCCTACAGCCTAGCCATGGTAGATAGATCGTAATGAAAAGCGAGCGCTTGTAAGTGATGGAGTGCGCCGCCGTGGGGAGGCTGGTCGTGGCACGCCACGGCAGCCTCGCCTCCGCCGCAGTGCGTATACGGGAACCACACGCATCGTATGAGATCACACCCAATATGCGGGGCAGTGTGAGCGCGCCATGACCCATATCTACATGGTGACATGGCTGCCTCCATCATGCGGATCCGCACGCCAGCGCGACAGTGGGGATTATCCACCAGCTTATCTGCATGATGCTGTACAACACAACTAGCCGCTCCGACAGTGGTCAGAGCAGGTTTAAATTACGCACACCCACTACAACCGCAACCCGCGGGCGATACGCTGAGGCAGCCAATGCGCACGCCGTCCCGGCATCACAGGATGGCCCCAGGATCGTCCACTTTCTTCTGCCCTTTCTGCCGGCTGAGCAACCTTGCCTCCGCGGCGGCCTTGCCCCCTGTGTTTGCTCTGCCGCGGGCGGTATGGCAGGCGTTTCAGTCATGCATGCCCCTCGTCATCCCCTCACGGATGGCATCACCAGGCTTGGGCATGCGTGCTCATGTAACTGCAGCCAATGCCCACAATGCCATACTCGCTTTGGAGTGTCCGCAGCGGAGCCTGGGGTGGAAGCTAGGCGCCATCCGTGCGCACCTCTTGGGCCGCGCATGAGCGCCATGCGTCTTCCCTCTCGGAGAGTCGGCTTTGCTTCCGCTCACGATGAACTTCTTGCTCGTCCGGTATTCCCGCGTGGGCCCCTCGCGGATCACCTGCGCCAACGAGGCGACATGGCGTGAGCAAGCCCACAAGGCCCAGACAAGCCACGGTGCGAAGTGGGCACGCCCCGTGGGCACACGCCATCATCTGCCACAGCCGCCATCTGCCTCCTGTATGGCAGGATTGCACCCGAAGAAGGCAGTCAATGCCCATGTGCGACACTCCACCCTTCCCCTCAGGTGGCCGCACCTTCCGGATCGTTGGCGGCTCCCCTGCGCCGTACTTGGTCCCAAGCGTGTTCGCTGCAAAGCTCGCTTCGCTGGTGATGGCCCGGTTGCGAGCGGTTTCGCTCATTTGGCGGACCACAAAAGCGCACCACCACACCATGAACAGCAGCGCTGCGCGGCGGAGGAGCGGTGTGTCAGTCCCTTCGGCTGCCGGCGACTGCAGCTGCTGCGTTGCATCAATCCCAAGACTCGCACTCACTCACTGAGCATGACACAGCCACTCACTGACAGCCGGCCATACCAGCGAAGAAAATTGCGACGCTGACTACGCTGTCTCTTCGGCTCTTGGCGCGCAGAAACTGCCGCCATGAAGCAAGGGTACTAGTGTGCGTGGTCGTTGGAGCACCCATCGCGCTCTGTGTCCTCCCTCCCCAGCCCCCCACGCCGTGTAGTATACACCACCGGCACCGATGTGAGCGGCCGTGTTCACTACTCCGCCAGCTTCATTGCCGGCAGCAAGTCGCCGCGAGCCGGGCGTAGCGGCCCAAACCACGCGGAACACCTGTCCGTAACTGGGCGGCGCGTGGCTTTTTGTCGTGCCGGCTGGCCACGCGACCGTGTCCAGAATCAGTTGGCGTCGCGACGTGTGTGAATCTTGTTACAATACTACGACCCACCTGCCGGATTTCGCTTGCTGCGTCTCGAGCTGCTGCTAGTGTATGGCAACTATCGCGCCCGCCTGTCGCTGTCGTCGGCGTCCCGTCCGGCTCATCAGGAACTAGCTCTACTGTCGCTACAGGTAGCGCGCGCACCGATGACGAGGAGGAGCAAAATCACGCGCGACAACAACAGCTAACAGCAGGTAATCATTATAATCAATCCTTACAGGGTTTTTTTTCCGCCCAATCCTTACAGGTACCAGCGTCCCTTGCTGCGCTGTCAGTTCGCTCCGTCTTCAATTCAGGATTAGGGCTATTTTTAGGAAACGTAAGGATTAAGGATTACCCGTACTATTTTTCATTTTCATTGCTTGTACCATGCAGGTAAGTACAGGTGCCCGTACCATGCAGGCGGCGCTGTTCTGCTGGTTTTTTGTTTTTTTTTCCGCCCCCGGGACAGGACTGGCAGTGAAACCCTTACTTGCAGCGTCTCTACGGCGGCCGTTTAGGCAGCAATCCACTTACGGAAAGCCCTGCTAGTACCGCCCGGCAATACCTGGGACCTGTACCTTACCACTTCATATATAATGCCACCTCACATTCGGCCTAGTTCTGCTATTGGAGTGGCCCGGGATTGTGTGCTGGGGAGAGCGTCCCTACTGCGTGGAGCGGCGGCTGGCGGGTGGCGATGCCTGGTCGGTGGCTGCCATGGCGGTTCCCGCCTCTGGTGGCCCATAGCTGGATTTCCTTCTGGATTTCTGTATGGATTTCTTGAATGTTGCATACAGCAGCACATTAAATCATGTATATTACCACTTTATATACATTGCTGTAGAACGTTTCCTATACTGCATTTTCGGGTGATTCCTGATCGCCTTTTGCAGCTAGCTCATGTAACTGTGTATCTAGTACCACTCGGTATTCAATCCCCACTATTATTTACATGAGCTAGCAGCAGAAGGCGATATCAGGAAATCACCAAAAAAGGGTATTCAATCCCCACTGCTGCCTCAGCACAGTCACTTGACAACCCCAGCCTCGTGCTGCAACCGGATAAATAATGAGGAGGAGAACGATCGATGATGATGTGCCGAACATTAATAATGCTTTGCAAAGCGCTCCTTTATTTTGTCGGTACATCTATATGGTGCTTGTTATATGGTATAAAGCAAGCATTAGATATATGAAATGATGCAAGATACATAATGTATATCACATACATATGATACTATGTATTGCGTACACGATCTATGCTGTAGCATAATCATGTTGGACAATTTATACCTTTAGATATATCGGTACCTTAATCAATCCTTATTTCATTTTCCGCCTGACAATTATCTTACCGCCAACACATTCATCGCTTGCTGATGGGGGCTATCAGACAGTTCGACATTTAGTCTGACATGTATTTTCCATGCACTCACGCATCCGGCCTCATTTTGCGTCTGACAATTATCTTACCGCCAACACATTCGCCGCATGCTAATGGGGGCTATCGGACAGTCGGACTCCGACCTTTAAAGTCTGACATGTATATTCATGCACACACGCATCCGGCCTCAATGTAACCGCTTATGGACATGCCGATTGAATCCGTAAATTACCTACTTAGAGAGTGTATAGTGTCTTCCCAATGTTTATTGTGCCGCCCAAAAAATAGGACGGAGTCGTGTAGATGCATTATGAGCAAGTACTTGTAGCCCGTTCCGCCATCACTTGCTAAGCACTCATAGATAGCAAACAGATTCTAGGGGGCGTCCAACACTGCTTAAACACTGAAGGTATCCGTACTGCTGTGCATATCTGCACAGACTGCGCATCAGCAAAGTGATGTCATGGCGGGCAGCTCGTGGGCGTGCGCTGTGCGGGCAGTGCATTGGCGGTCATCACTCTGCCGCGGTCTGCTTGAGCGGGACAACGACATCCATTGGCCGGCCGTTGCGGATGATCCCCAGCGTGGCCTGGAAAGCAGCACAACCAGCAGGAGGGTCAGTCCACTACTCCCCAGGCAGGTGGTTGGTTGCTCATATTGTGGCAGCCAGTGATCATTCCGCTCGGCGCAACAACAGCGCGGATGATACCAAGCTTCTCACGGATGCAGTGGTTGGCGGTTGCCGTCCTGGGTGCAACTTAGGTCAGTCTACACAGTACGAGCCAACGCAGTTTGATTGGCGCAGCCTCCCTATCCGCAAGCAGCGTGCTTGTTGCCATGGTCGTGCGAGTTGCGTCGGCAATGCTAGACGAGCGTATCGGTTGAGGTTTTCCTGAGGGGTAGGGGGGTTGAGAGGGTAAAGTGCTGGCTTGTGGCACTGCACGAGCCTCGTGCGTGAAACCAGCAGGGCAGCGGACACACCAGGTCGCCGACGCTGAATATCTCAATCGCTGCGAGCAGATCCTCATACGTGTGGATCTTCTGCCCGCCGACAGCCACAATCTCGTCGCCCAAAATGATCTCCCCCGTTGCGGGATGCTTCGAGATACCTGGCCATTGAGGAGAGGATGTGTTAATAATAATCAACACCAAGAATAATACTGATTGTGTGTGTTGATTACTAGTGAAGCGGCACCGACTCCCTATCATTCCATTCAGGTTGTGGTCATTTAGTTAATTAATAACGCTTAAGAAAAACGTCCTTGCCGCATCAGCGCGTGGCCGGGACGGACTGTAGTATGTACATGCCCACACACACGAGCAGCGGAACCACGCGGGCACTCACCAACCAGTTTAGCGTCCGCTGCGCCTGTGCCAGGTATTACCGACATCACGAGCAGCCCACTCCTCCCACTCCTCTGTGACACGTGCTCGCTCTGCGATACCAGCCATCTCGTCAGGTGCCAATCACCTCCGCGGGGGTCGACTCGCCTTCAAGCTGGGCGCCGACACGTATACGGCGAGATCCATGTGCGCAGTGTGCGGTGGACATATTCACACGCGCCCCCGCAAGCATGCAAGGGGCGGCGCACAAGTATGGTGATCCCCAGGCTCGGGCGGATGACTCGGCCATGGCGGATGAGCTGGTTGACAACCCTGCGCACGGTGTCGGACGGAACGGCGAACCCGATGCCAGCGCTGGCTCCGGAAGTGCTGTAGATCATGGTGTTGACGCCGATCAAGCGGCCGTTTGAATCAAGCAACGGTCCACCTGCCCGCAATCCAGGCAAACACCGCATCCATCACTGCAAGCTTATATCCAGTATGAAGGGGGGAACCGGTGGCCGTAGATGCTTGCTTCCATGCGTAGGAGCAGCGCCCCACGAGGCGGCGTGCGTGCCTGAATTTCCGGGGTTGATGGCCGCGTCGGTCTGGATGACGTCCCGGATCGGGCGCCCCGACACCCCTTGAACCTGCCGGCCCAGCCCGCTGACCAGCCCAGCTGCGGTGAAACAAGACGGGCGGTTTAGTGTGACCTCAGGCGAATAAAACAAAATACCATATTACCAGAAGCGACCGGCCAAAGGAACATTTTTATGCGGTGGCTGACGTACATGTGAGGGTCTGGTCCAGGCCAAACGGATTGCCGATCGCGTACACTGACTGCCCAACCTGTGCCACTTGCCAGTCGGGGGAGAGGTAAGCTCCGTGGAAAAGGGTGCTTTGCATTGGGATCCCCGGGCGGAGTTTTATGGTGAGGCATCACCTCAAGCATTTGCGAGCTTCCCACAGTGACTGGGCTCAGGCTGAGATCCTTGGGTGGTATAATCCTGAGGACAGCGAGGTCCTTATCGGGCTCAAGGCCCACCACCTTCGCCTGCACGGCATGCAAATTGCGCTGAACAAGCGGCGACGTGTGCGCCTACGGGCGGGCTACACGCAGCCTCGAGGTGGAAAGACAGCGGCAGGTAGGCGGCGTCGTACCTGGCATGTCGAGTTGTCTGAAAAGGTCACGCTGCATGCGCTTGCTTTCTGGATCACCTGAGTACGTACACGCATGCCGAAGGATGGCCTTCAGGGTCGGCGGCAGTTCCGAAAGGAATGGGGGCGGGGTCTTGGCAACGCGACTCACGTGGAAGTTTGTGACAATGTGCCCCTCTCTGTCCCACACGAATCCGCTGCCGGTGCCCGCTGGGACCTGCGTGATGTCCAGGCTGAAGCGGTCCAGCCGGGCGTTCTGCATGGAGGTGATGTTGACGACACTGGGGGCGCATCTCTGCGGATGGCAGTACACAGAATGGACCATAGGCGCGTGCACAGAGCGCGGGTTGTTCATGCGGTGACACCCTGGGCACTCCATGCGGCACCGCAACGCTGCATGCGTGAGGCGGATCGTGCCTTGAACAGGGAGATGGTGTTCTGCTCCTGTTGCAACAGGGCAGAGCGCCCCATCGTGCTGTCAAACACCGGCTCCGGCGCGTCGCTTCCCCGCCGCTGCATGACGCTCGCCAGATGGTTCTGGCGCGTCACAGCCGGCGGCATCAGCATCCTAGCACCAAGCACGCAACCGCGCCGCCCGGCCAGCCCCGCCGGCAGCAAAGGGCGGATGTCACCTTGATGTGCAGCGGGAGAATTTTCCGGTGCTCCTCCAGACGCTTCACGAGCTCGCGCTTCTCTAGGCAGTCGCGGTAATCGATGTTGCACGCATCTAGAAGCTCCTTAATCTCCCGCACCTGCCACGTGTGCAGGGGCGCCGAATATCAACTCGAGCGCACGCGGCGACTTGTCGCAAGACAGTGCGCGTGAGAGGGGGGTTAGGGCGCGCCGCACCGTCAGAGACAGCAGGTCGGCCTGGTCACGGGCCGCATTGGCCACCCGGCGTGTTGCCCGCCCGGGGTCGGCGTTCAGCGAGATCAAGGGGCGCACAGCGCCACCAGTGGGGGAGGACGAGCTGATCGCGCCCGCCCGGCTGGCCGCTGAGCAGGCCAGTGCAGCCCGGGCGAAAGCCACCCGGAACATTCTGCGGATGCTGATTTATGCTCAGCGGCCAAAAGTCCGGGCGAGGTAAATCCAGGTGTTCCAGCCTCCCAGGTGTGCCCCTGCGCAGCTCTGGGCGAGGAGATGTGCAAAGAAAAGGAGGTGTGCAGTCTGCTTGCCGGTCGGCGGATAGCCAGGTGTGCTCGGTGGCACTCGCTGAAGCGGCGTGATCCGATGCGGCTGAACGATGCTTCGCGCTGGATATGGCGGAAGCTGCTGGACCGGTGCGAAGGATGGGCAGTGTGATCACTGATGGCAGCCATTGACAGGGCGAGTCGCTACCTAGCGGCCGGACGGGCGGCGCGCGATTTGATTCGCAGCATCCATCAGCACACTCCGCAAATCGGACGGGAGCATCCGGTAGCGACCGGCAGTCTAGAGTAGCGACTACTATTCGCTACTCGTAATCCTTTATACCGGTACAGGTAGCAGTGATTTTTCTGGCGGCCAAGAAGGCAACAACATTCTAACCCGTACTATGCAAAATGCGACTTCGCGAATTCGAGACATACTCGTACATGGTCGCTACACATTTAACAAGAAAGGTGCTGATATTATTGGCGGCCACCGATGAAGTTAGGCGGAATTTTAGTGCGGCGGAGCCCACGATTTCACACTTCTGTCTGTCCGTCATATCAGACGCACCTTGCCGCGCGGGGCGGGAAAAATCAGACGCACGTGACCGCGGCCGCCCTTGCGGCCTCGCCACAGCGGCACGGGAGTGCCACATGCACGATACGCACCCTCGCAATTTGATTCTTCTGGCGGCCTTAATATAATCCTTTAGGGTGATGGCTGTCGACGCCTCGACGGTGAAGGTACCAGAGTAACATAGTGGCGCCCTTCGTCCCTGCGTTCTTCCAAGCACGGAAGAGCACAGCGGCCAAGCAGGCAGTATCTTGCGTAGAACTGCTGTGGCCGCGCAGCAGAGATAAACCTGGTAGCGGTGCCAGTCACTGGTCGTGGAACCCGCCCCCCCCGCCGCGCCAAGAGGCCGGCCAGCTCGCGAAAGGTGGCGTCCCGGCATACATTTTTGAACTATGCGGGCCCGCATCGCGCTCTCGCTGGCGGCCGCGCTGATGGTGTGCGCGCTGAGCGCCAGCGGGGTCGCGGCCATCCACGAGGATCAGCTTGGTCGCCACGACTGGTACCGGCAGTACCTGGGCCGCTATCGCGCCGCCGAGTTCGCGAAGAAGAGCGCGCGCGTAGCGGTGGCGAGCGAGCAGAACGCGCTGGCGGCGCTCAACCTGCGCACGGGGGACGTGGAGTGGCGCCAGATCTTCGGGGAGGCCGATCCGCTGCGCGAGGTGCGGCGGCGCCGCGGCTACCTCCACCTGCCCCGGCCGCTCCCTGTGCGCTGCGCCCTCAGAGGCCAGCCCGGCCACCGCTCTGAGGGATAGCCCTACCGGTGGGCTGACTGCGCGACCGGGGAAATGGTTTCCGCGCCTCTATATTTTTCCCTTTCTCAGACGAATATCCCTTATATATGGTCGCTCTAGCAACCAAACTAAAAGCGATGCCCCTTATTCCGGCGTAAAAGAGACCAGCAGGTGCACTATTTGACAACCATTTGCGCGATTATCTACAATTCGGGGGTGCCAAAAGTTTGAAACTCGTGTAAATGGGTGCGCCCTTGGGAGGGGCTCTGCTGATGCCCGCCTGCACTTGGCAGATTGTGACCACCGACAAGCCGGCCGCGCTCTTCAGCCTGTCCGGCGCGGAGGGCAACCAGATGTTGCGGGCATGGAACCTGCACTCGGGCGCGCTGGTGTGGGACCGCGTGCTGTGTGACGAGGCGGAGGGCGCGCCGCAGCAGCCGCCCGTGAACGGCGGCCTGCTCCAGATGGGGCCAGACCAGACCACCGCACTCGGACGCTCCTTGATATTCGTCACGGCCTGCGGGCAGATGCAGGTGCGCCCCGGACCTGTGTCACCTTGCCTGACTCGGTGCGGAGCGGGTCCTGCAACACTGGGACGCAGCGCCGTTGTGAGCAGCAGCTCCGCTTAATGCGCAGGCCATCAACAGCAGCACGGCGGGCGTGGAGTGGACGTACACCACCCCCCCGCAGGCCACCGCCGTCAGCGTCTACCTGCACCCGTTCTCCACCTCGCTGACAGTTGTCGCTGTCGTCACATCAGGGTGAGATGCCCCTCCCACCGCCCCGCGCCCTGCCGCCCCCTACTCTCCTCCCTCCTCTTGAATGATGCCGGTAGTAAGCTCCCTCATTCATCAATTAAGCCTCCCCCCCCCCCTCCCCCCTGTCTCATTCCCTCCCTTCTCCTTGCTTCCCTTGATGATACACAGGGACACCGTGGGACTGGAGGCGGCCACCGTGTCCGCCCTTGACGGCTCCGTCCTGTCATCGTCATCCATTGAGGTGCCCGAGGCCGCGGGGCCACTGGCGGGCGCGTCCCTCGCGGTGCTCAAGTCCTCCATCGCCGTGCTCAGCGCCGACGGGGCGCAGCTCTGCACGGCCCCGCTGGATCCGAGCGCCACCTGCAACTGCCAGCCGGTGTCAGAGGTGACCCCCCCCCCCCCCCCCCCCTTTGCCGCTGGGGCTTGTACTGCCCCCCCCCCACACACACACATCTTCTGGCTCCCTGCCCCTCCCTTTCCCGCCCTGCCTGCTGCCAGTGCCTCACTTCTGCTGCATGCCCACCGCCCCTCAGGCGCTGCCCTCCACCACCGGCGCCGGCGCTATCACCCTCGCCAAGCAGCAGCCCCGGTCAGCGTTGCTGTTCCAGCACCAGCAGGGCGGCGACACCGTGTTCACCCTGGCCGCCATGAAGCCTGGCGCCAAGGTGGAGCAGGTCCGCCCCCTTCAAAAACCAGCTCCCCCCCCCCCTTCTGCGCCCACCCCATCCCACCTCTCATCCCCCATCCCATCCCATCCCATCCCACGCTGCCACGTCTGCGCTCATGCTCCTTCGCATGCCCCTCTTCCCCCCTCCCTTCTACCCCACCACCCCCTCCCGCCCGCCCGCCCGCAGCTGGTGGCTGTTGGCGGCTTCTCTGCGGCGTGCCCGCTGAGCTTGGAGGGCGGCGGTGAAGTGATCGGCTTCGCTGGCGCGGACGCCGAGGTCCCCTCCCCCTTCTTCCGCAACACCCCCGCAGTCCCCATGCGTTTTATCAGTCTTCATTGTCATTATACAATTATGCATACGCACGGCGAAGCAGCATCGGGTGCCATTACCCATGGCGCTCCTGGTTGGTCCCAATTCCGCGAGGCTCCTGTGCAGCCTGGCAGCGCTTAGGCCGGGCCCTCCGCGTGCGCTCCCCTGGGCTCCGCAGGGCGTGCGCTGGTCCGTGGTGGACGCCGCCACCGGCGAGACGGTGCACTCGGAGGCGGTGGAGCGCTTCCACGGCTGGGGGCGCGCAGCCGCGGGCGGCGGCGCCACCGGCCTGGACGCCTGCTTCCTGGCGACGTACACCAGCAAGGACGGCGGCACCGGCTGGCGCATGCTGGTGGCCGCCAGCGACGCGGCGGCGGCGCTGCTGCAGCAGCGCGAGGCGGTGTGGGCGCGCGAGGAGGCGCTGGCGGGCGTGGTGGCCTGCCAGGCGCTGGACTTCCCCAAGTACGGCGGCGTGGAGGGCGGCAACGCGGGGCTGGCGCCCATGCAGCACCTCCGCAAGCAGATCCTCACCCTCAAGGTGGGAGCCCATCACGCCCGGCAGCGTGGGGGGAGCGGAGGGTTGGGGCCTCAGAGTCGGGCCTTGTTCTCCAACCCTGCAACCATCACCGACTAGAGGCGTTTCTCCCCAAAGGCGCTCGATCTATCTCTGTCACACCTTGTCTTTGTAAATAGGGCTTCCCCGTATCAATTCAGGTTATTCAAATCCTTGACTTAGAAGCTGCATTTCTTCCGCAAGTTGAGGAGTTCCTCATCTCTGCGTTGTCTTCTTTTTTCGGACATTGTCCTATTCATCAATCTGTTCGACCCCCAATGGATAGTTCCTGGTACAGAGGTGTTATTAGCGGCTTCGAGCCCTTTAGGGTTTAGGTATAGGGTTTTAGGGTTTTTGCATGCTGAACCGTCATGCCCCCCCCCCCCCCCCCCCCCCACTTGTTCGTGCCGCTGCAGGTCCAGATGGGGGTGGCGGCGGTGGAGGAGGCGGCGGAGCTGAGCGAGCTGCGCCTGGCCGGCAGCGACAAGATGCTGTCCACGCCGGACTCGGCCGGCTTCCGCAAGCTGCTGGTGGTGCTGACGGCCGCGGGGAAGCTGCTGGCGCTGCACAACGGGGACGGCCACGTCGTCTGGAGCCTCTCCTTTGGCGTTGCCGCCGCTCCGCAGGTAGCGCCCGCCAGGCCGCCGCGCCCCCCCCCCTCTCGACCCTGCCAGCTTTCCGGCATTGGCCCCCTTCAACATGGTAGGGCTCAAGGGCTTGGCATTGCATGTGCAACCGCGAGCCAATGCTAACCCTTATTATAATAAGCCTGGCGTTGGGTTACATGCAACCCATGAGAGTATTCGCTACAGTTTTGTCTATGTTTTACCTCTGGCAGGTGGGGGCGGGGTCTCATTCGCAGTGTTCTCATCACCGCGTAGGCACTCGTAACCAAATACCCCGTGCAGAAACCAGTTTGGTTAGGGAACGACGGGTAAGCCTAGATTTTACCGGTTCCAGGGCCTACTCCTAAACCCTAGTGCCCGCACGGCGCCTCCTGGGCTCTTGCGAGGACCAGCTACCCGCCGCATGCAGCCAGCCCGTTGGGGGGCCTAAGTCCCGCAACGCCGCGCGAGGCCACTCGTGATGGACTTGGGGCCATTGCCTGCCGGGTTGCTTGCCTCGGCACTCCCCGTGCACTTGCTGATGTTCATCTCAACATGTGCCCAGCAGTGGCTTGGGCGGATGCAGTATGCCGGCCTCCACCCCATCCCCCTCTTCCCCAAACCCTAAAACCCTATTTGCATCCGGGGTGTATGGCATCTCGCGCCCGGGGCTGGCGGCTGACGTGCCACTGGGGCATGGCATGCCGCCACCCGTGGCAGGTGCTCCGCCTGTGGCAGGAGCCCCATAGCCTGAAGGTGTCCCCCAAGGTCATGGTGATGCGCATGGACGGGGACCGCCCCGGGTACAGCGTGGTGGACGCGCACACAGGTGGGGCCGCCACCTCTGCAACCCACCGCCCGAGCGGGGGCCACTCGCGCTCAAGGGTTGCAGCATCCGGCTGCCCTGAAGCTCGGCAGTTTGCAATGTCTGCGTTGGACAGCCCCATGGGTCCCATAGGCAGCGCAGAACACCCCGGTCCCCACCGATGAGGGTTTAGGGTTTGACGAGGGTCTGCGTCGCTTCTGCCCGCTACGCCCTTCCTCAGTGCGAATAACCTCGCGGGATTTAGGGTTTAGGTTTAAAGTTTTAGGTTTTTAACCCTAAACCCTACGCCCGTTATCGGTGTGACTGGCCTCGCGGGCTTTGTGGTTTAGGGTTTTAAAACCCTAAAACCAAACCCTAATCCTGCCCCAGTGTGAATGGCCTTGTGGGCTGTCGTTTCGGGTGCGTCCATGGGTGCCGGCGCACCCACAAGAACCCTTTGTTACAAGCCTACAATTGGGCTAGGACGCAACGTGCAGGGTTGACCTCTGGCAGGCAGAGCCGGTTCCCATCCGCATTGATACTGGGTACAGCGCCGGAACGCAGGGCTAACCTGTTTAGCCCTATTACCGCAAGGCCGGTGGTGGCGCGGTGCTTCACGGTTCTGTGTGTGACAGGCTAAACCCTGCAGAATGCCCTACATGCACCATGCAGCTGGCGAGGGTTTAGGGTTGGGCGGGGCCGGGCTTCACGACCCTCATTCCAAACCCTTACGATACGCTACTTGAACAAGACGAGCAATACGGTGCTGGGAGCCTGCACGGCATGTGATGTATGTGCATGTATATGTAGATACATGTACCAGCACCACATTGCCTGTCTCGTTCAACTAGCGTTTCGTAAGAGTTCGGAAAGAGGGCTGTATATTCATATTTCTATGTGTATGTATAGTATGTGTACATGCCTTTGATAGCGACACCCAAATACGTGTACCCAACCCTACGATGCTCCCTCCAATGATGCACGGCGCTCGCGCCATCCGTGGTGTGTTTTGATGCGCCGCGATGCCGCCCGCCCCGCCCCGCAGGGAAGGAGGTGGACACCGGCGCGCTGGCGGGCCCGGTGGCGCAGCTGATGGCGCTCCCGCACACGCTGCGCGTGGACGCGGCGGAGCAGCGCATGTTCCTCGCCATCCGCCGCCCCGCGCCCGGCGCCTTCCGCGCGCAGCTGCTGCCCGCCACGCCCGCCGCCGTCGCGGCCTTCCAGCCGCACGCCGCCTCCACCGTCTTCTGGACCGCGGAGCAGGCGCCCGTCCCGGCGGTGCGCGGCTTCGCGCTGCTGGCGCCCGAGGCCGGCGGCGCCGAGTTCGAGGCGGTGGAGATCTGGTCGCTCGTGTTTGACGCCACCGAGTCCGTCCTAGCGGCGACGCAGAGGAGCGACGGCAGCGTGCACTCGCGCGTCAAGGTGCGCGCCGTGACACTATTGCCGGTGATGATATACGGGTGCTGGCACACCTGTCAGCGGTGCCCTCATTATGAGCCCCAAATATGGCTTGCATGCAACCTATAACAACATTCACCGTTGTTCCGCTATAGTTTTTCGTCTACATCTGACCCTCGGTTCTTATTGCAGAGTCGGCACCCGACTAACCAGTCTATAGGATGTAAATTCGGCAATTAGAATCAGAACAGAATATAATGGAAAATGCGTTGATGGTCGGATTATTTTGAAAGACAACTGAAGGATCCATCTCAGTCGTATTGCGAATCGATTTCGGGTGGCACTGAGGTCATTGTTTGGGTTTGTATTTCCCGTTTCCTCAGGAAAAGTATACGTGCATTGTTTGAAATTTGGTAGCGACACAGGAATGCAGACCGATGCGCACCGATAAGATGCCATTAATCATACAGGCAGCATTTAGCAATGGTACACTTTGGCGTCAAGTAATCCCTACTATACGGCGGTATAACTGAACGCGTACTTAACACGTTTGTATACTTGTAAGGATTAATATCTAGCGCGTTTCGTAAGGATGTACATTGCCTTATTGCAGAAATATTGCAGACATGAAGGATTGCGCAATCCTTTCTATCAAACAGTCTATTACAATGGAACTTCAGCAGAAATAACAAGAGTTGTATTTTTTATTTACATCAGTGCTTTAACATATGCGCACTTCAAACAGAACTAAAAGCAACTATGAATGGTTGCATGATACCAGAACAGGATAGAAAGAGAAAAGCGCTAGAAGGGTGGCAAAACACGGCGCGGCACCGACGTTTAATTTCTTGTCACGTAAGCGCTAGTAGTAATGAGGATGACATCAGGCTCACGTCGGAGGATCCATTATAATCATGGAATTTTATCTCGGAAGTATCTTGGGGGGGGGGGGGGGGGGGGGCACCCCGCGTCGCATCATGCCTTGCAGCCTGATGTTGAGTGCGCCCCGCTCTTGCAGGTTCTGGGCGACCGCACCATGCTGGTCAAGTACCTCAACCGCAACACGCTCTTCCTCGCCACCGGCCCCAAGCTGAGCGCCGCGGCCCACGAGGCGAGCGAGCTGACGGTCCACATCATCGACACAGTCACCGGCCGCCACCACTTCCGGCAGGTCCACAAGGTGCGCGGGGGACAACCCCCCCCCCCCCCCCCCCCGGGGACGATCTAGGGCTTATGGGGAATTTGAGTCAGTATGGACATTAAAGCCGATGCGGGCGGACCTTCGCGATGCAACGCTTCATCCCTACGGGTGCCGACGCACCGACGAGTCCGCCCCTTGGTGTATGAGATAAGCCTCAGGCGGCGCTCGCTAGCAGTAACCTATGGGAGCGTTCTGCCACAGTCTCGTGCGCAACCAAACTCTCCCATACCAGGTAGGTCTGGTAGGTTTATATCGAACTCTCCAAGAGGTCTGTTATTCGCGGTGGCCGTGTCGGCGCGTCGTCGCCTGTACCTCCGTGAGGGTTTTGCTGCCAAACCTCAAAAACCCTGAAATGTAGTTAATTGTTCGACGCAACACGGCTGTGGGCAGTGTCCACCCGCCCGCCCGCCCCCTTTCTGTTTCTGAGGGCCGTGACGGGTGCGGACACCGCAGGGCGCGGCCGGCCCCGTGGCCGTCGCGATGGCGGAGAACTGGGCGGTCTACCACTACTGGAGCACCACCCACCTGCGCTACGAGGTGGCCGTGATCGAGCTGTACGACGACACCTCCGCGCGCAGCATGTCGCTCGCGGACGCCGTCCTGTCCAACAGCTCCGCGCTGGTGTCCAGCCACGACGCGACGGCCATCAAGACGCTGCGGTGCGCCGCGCCTCTCTGTGCCCCCCCTTCCCCCCCCCCCCCCTTCCCTTCATATATAGTTAGATATACATATATGGACACTCATATTATTAATCTATATGCATATATATGTTTATATAGAAATATGTCCATATTTTTGTTGTTTTTTTTTCGCCCCGAGACTGGACTGGCATCTGTGAAAAAACCCTTGCAGTGTGTCTACGACGCCTGTTTATTCAGCGATTCAGTTATGGAAAGCCCTGGGAAGGCGTCGCTGCGTTACAGTCAACAAGCAAATTGCCTAAGCATTCTGCAAGACTAATTCAAGGCCAGTGGCGGAATCTCCATATCTTTATTATCCGGCTACAAGAACACTAAAACACAAGACATTAAAAACACACAGCAATGCATCACCTAGCGCTCTACTAGGTTAACGTTTTCTGCGGGCCTCTTCTAGGGCAATATGTCCCTTTGCAGCCGGGCTCACTTCAATTCGTCAGGATGAGTTAACCACGTAGCCGTGATAGCGTTCCTGCTGCCGCCTGCATGGGCGGTCGAGCGGACTCAAGGGACAAACCTACGCGTGGACTCAAGTACGCTGTCCGCGGTTGTCAACCTCAGCAGGTCCCCCAGTCACACAAACACATCGGTCTGATAGATTACAGTGCGCTGCTCGTATGCGCCGACCTTGACCTGTGCCGCATCGTTAAGTCGTACTCTGAATAAATCAGTCACTCAGTCCGTGTTGCACGTCTTATTTGTATAATTGATGACAGCATGCGGCGGGGTGGACGCTCGGAGTCCATCCGGCTGACATGTCCAAGCCATCCGAGCTGCCGCCGGGCCATGTTACTGAGTCAATAGACTCCCAGTACAACACCTTCTCTGTAGGTATGTAGCATTATGGTATCGCGGAAATACACTTAATCAGTACCCGACCCCCAAAGTTCCGTGAATGTTGAGGGTGCGCTGCTTTCCTGATCGAGTTGGCTTAATACAGTGGAAGAACGTACAGGTAACTTGGAGTCTCTACGTCCCGACCCCGGTTTTCATGGGAATTAGGGTTTTCTAAACCCTATTATTAGGTCGATATTCTTAGAGGCTGCAACTCTTAGGGTATACTAAAGCGTATAATTAGGGTATATTAAAGCGTATTCTTAGGGTCTGATAAACCCTACGCTTGCGACCGTGCCGTGCGGCTATCTATCTATCTGTATCTATCTATCTATCTATCTATCTATCCATCTACATTCATATCCATCAATCCATCCATCCATCCATCAACAGCTATCTTTTCCCCGGGCGCCTGACTGGTCTGGTGGCGCGCCGCGCGCAGGCAGGTGTTTTTCCTCAACATGGGCGTGAAGGCCATGGCCGTGACCGACACCGCGAGGGGCATCACCGGCAAGCAGCTGTTGATCGCGACGTCCACGGACCAGGTGTACGCTCTGGACAAGCGCTTCCTGGACCCGCGCCGCCCCTTGGGCAACCCCACCCCCGTGAGCCCACCGCCCAAAACCCTACACTATATAAACCCTAAAGTGAAAACTGCGTGGTTGTTTTGGCGGTTTAGGGCTAAAACAAGGTAACACATTAAGAGGTTTTTAAGGTTTATACCCTACATACCCTGAAATTCTAAAACCCTACAATCTCTACACTTGGGACTAATTTTATGAATGTTGGGGCTGTAGTGCAAGAACCCTAGATTGTGAGTGCCCAAACCCTAAAATCCTGCGGTGGGCTGATCAGATGGAGAAGGAGGAGCGGCTGATGCCGTACAAGGCGGACCTGGGCGTGAGCCCCTTCCTGTACGCCACCTATGACAAGGCCGTGGCGCAGCTGCGGGGCATCGACACCTTCCCCACCACGCTGGAGTCCTCGTCGCTCATGTTTGCGTACGGCATGGACCTGTTCTACACGCGCCTGGCGCCCTCGAAGAACTTTGACATGCTGGACGACGGCTTCTCCTACGCGCTGCTGGTGGTGACGCTGCTGGTGATGGCCGGGCTGGGGGTGTACCTGCAGATAACCAAAGCGCGGAATGAGCTCGCCAAAAAGTGGGCGTAGCGGTCCCAGGTGATCATTGCTAGCCCCCAAGATGTTGCTGATGAAAGCAAGATGATCGCCGCAAGCATTCCGCCTGGCTATCTGATGCGGCACGGTGGTTCACTTTTCAAAGAAAGCTAGTCAATGCCACGGCGCTATTATCGTTGGTGTCGTGATGTCATCTTGACCGTGTTTTACCCATCTCACACGCACCTCACGATGCCGCATCAAAAAACCGCATCGGGGACTGTCAGAATGGCCCATCCAATACTACGGATATATGTGCATCACATGTGTGCACACAACATACACCCCTCCACCTAAGTATGGGGTTTGCGAATTCGATCCACATGCCCATGCGCGGCTACACTGAGACCGTGCACGCGTGCATGCATGTTACTCATGGTCGTCTGGCTGGGGGAAAGGCCGCGAAGGCGCGATACACCTGATGTTGCCACACGTCAACACTTTCATTCAGGCAAAGCAGGGCTTTTGGCGCACACGCTTCAGAACCACAAATTGCGCCACTCGTGCGCATGAAAAATAGGAACGGGACACCACCGCCCCCGTAGTCATACGGTATCACACTTGGTATGATAACTGTCCACCATACATACACGCAGGGCATTGAAATTAGGTCATCACGACCTGGACCAGGCCCTACGAGTCAATGACGATGGTTTACATGCAAAATCGTGGACAAAATGCGGTTGTGATCGCTGCACGCGCAGGCAAGAGAGGGTTCTCGCAGCCTCCTTGCCACAGGCCAAAGCTTTTCAATAGTAATGTAGTATCGACGCATGCTCACATATTAATTTATTCCGAATTTAATCCCGAAACACCTCCTGACTTATTTGTTGCCGTGAGGCCAACAATACATTTGTTTGTCCGTCAATGCTCAACGGAGAATCCATGATATGAAAGACATCCATGACTTAGATGGATTTTGGCAATTCATAAGGATGGGTCAACGGCTCGTCCTACTACGGAGAGGTGACAAAAGCAACTTCCAAAATCCATGATATGAAAGACATCCATACCTTTGTCGTCAAATCGATTTGGCACTTCATAAGAATGAGTTGACGGTTCGTCCTATGGAGACGCGACATAGCAACTTACGAAATCCATCAGGATATGAAAGACATCCATGACTTGGTCGAATCGATTTTGGCAATTCACAAGGATGAGTTGACTATTCGTCCTATGAAGAGGTGACGGAGCAACTTCCTAAATCCATGATATGAAAGACATCCATGACTTGGTGTCTTGGTCGAATCGATTTTGGGAATTCGTAAGGATGAGTTGACTATTCGTTCAGTCTATGGAGAGGTGAGAGATCAACTTCCGAAATCCATCAGGATATGAAAGACATCCATGACTTGGTCGAATCGATTTTGGCAATTCACAAGGATGAGTTGACTATTCGTCCGACGGAGAGGTGACAGAGCAACTTCCGAAATCCATGATATGAAAGACATCCATGACTTGGTGTCTTGGTCGAATCGATTTTGGGAATTCATAAGGATGAGTTGAGTATTCGTCCTACGGAGAGGTGAGAGATCAACTTCCGAAATCCATCAGGATATGAAAGACATCCATGACTTGGTCGAATCGATTTTGGCAATTCACAAGGAAGAGTTGACTATTCGTCCGACGGAGAGGCGACATAGCAACTTCCAATATCCGTCACGATATGAAAGACGACATCCATGACTTGGTCGAATCGATTTGGGGAATTCACAAGGAAGAGTTGACTGTTTGTCCTACGGAGAGGCGACAAAACAACTTCCGAAATCCGTGATATGAAAGACATCCATGACTTGGTGTCTTGGTCGAATCGAGTTTGGGAATTCATAAGGATGAGTTGACTATTCGTCCTACGAAGAGGTGAGAGATCAACTTCCGAAATCCATGATATGATAGACATCCATGACTTGGTCGAATCGATTTCGGCAATTCACAAGGATGAGTTGACTATTTGTCCTACGGAGAGGTGACATAGCACCTTCCAAAATCCATCAGGATATGAAAGAAATCCATGACTTGGTCGAATCGATTTTGGCAATTCACAAGGATGAGTTGATTGTTCGTGCTACGGAGAGGTGACATAGCAACTTACGAAATCCATCAGGATATGAACAACATCCATGACTTGGTCGAATCGATTTTGGGAATTCATAAGGATGAGTTGACTATTCGTCCGACGGAGAGGTGAGAGATCAACTTCCGAAATCCATCAGGATATGAAAGACATCAATGACTTGGTGGAATCGATTTTGGCAATTCACAAGGATGAGTTGACTATTTGTCCTACGGAGAGGTGACATAGCACCTTCCAAAATCCATCAGGATATGAAAGAAATCCATGACTTGGTTGAATCGATTTTGGCAATTCACAAGGATGAGTTGATTGTTCGTCCTACGGAGAGGTGACATAGCACCTTCCGAAATGCATGATATGAACGACATCCATGACTTGGTCAAAACGATTTTGGGAATTCATAAGGAAGAGTTGACTATTCGTCCGACGGAGAGGTGAGAGATCAACTTCCGAAATCCATGATATGAAAGACATCAATGACTTGGTGGAATCGATTTTGGGAATTCACAAGGAAGAGTTGACTGTCTGTCCTACGGAGAGGCGACAAAACAACTTCCGAAATCAACTCCTTCCGGAGGGGGCTTCGGGGGAGGTGGCCGTCGATGACCCATGCAAAGAAGTCATCGCTGATCTGCTTCGTTGCCTCGCGCCAGGGGAGGGCGGAGTCAGGGATGGGTTCTCTCCTGATCTATCTGGAGGTGGAGTTCGGGCATGTGGTATGTTGCCAGGAGGCAGATCACATGGCTCTTCCAATGTTGATGATGAAGCGAGTGTTATACTCGCTTGCTGATACTCAAAGGACCACGACACGACGACACGGCCGTCGGGTGCACAACTGGGCTCGCCGAGGCCGGCGATTGGCACACATGTCGCCCGCCGCCAGGAGCATAACAACGGCGCCAACTTGGGCTTCAGCGGGCTTCACGCCAAGCGCTTTCATTAGTGGACCATATGCGGGTTCGTGCCGCCGGGCCGTAAGGCAGCTATAATGTTTCGCATCAAAGACTAAACGGGAACAAAGTTGTGAGAAGTTTCAAATTTCAAATTATTGCGCCCGGCATCCCGGGTGGGTTGCTTTGGAGTCGCTGACTAGTGCGCCAGCGGAAGCTTGATGCACACGCCCGTGCCCCGCTTCCATGGGTGCACGGAGAGGTGGCCGCCCGCCTTGGCCGCCGCGTCGGTCGCCATCTTCAGCCCCAGCAGGCCCAGCCCTGCGGGCTGCCCGTTCTTGATGCGCTGCAGTGCGGACAGCGCGTCCTGCTCCTGAGGGAGGAGGGGGGGATAGGAAACAACACAACATCAGCCAGCATTGGCGAGCACATCTCCCTCTTGGTTAGGCTGCAAAAGTGAAATGGCGTCAATCAACGGCATCAGCAGGCAAAAGGGGGGGGGGGGGGGGGGGGGGGGATGGAGGCGCCGCCGCGGTGATGAGGACACGGCCAATACGACCCCGCCCAACCTGCCAAAGGTCCGTGTGGAATTAGACCGGTTACGCCATTCATACATTTTCAGAAAAAAGACGACTTAATTGTGGTTAACCACATGGCACGTGTGTCGTTATCCACACTAGTCAGACGTGGAAGAAGGCATAGGTTGTGTGTAGGTTGGTGGTGAGGTAGTCTCCCCAACGTGCAAGGTTTTAGGGTTTTTAGGGTTTTGGAAGGGATTCCGATCAGCCGGAGCCCATTCTCGTAGAGGGTGGTCTTGCCCCAGGGAATGTGACAAGGTGCGGGCTGGTCGGGGCCGCTTGAAACGCACTCCTATGAGAGCTGTGCAGGCATGGCGTGGCGGCCATCGTGGGCTGCGGGGAAATCCGTCCTCCCCCGCGGTGGGCAGCTGGTGAAACGCAGCGTGTGCGAGTGCGTGTGCGGGCAGGCGGCGCCGGCCCCCTGCGCTCGCGCCGCACCTCGAAGGAGGCGTGCAGGTCGGCGGGCTCGCCGAGGCTGCCCAGCAGCTCCGACTGCATCTCCAGCCCCGAATCCCGGATCCATATCGTCGCGTACCCGTCGTCCTCGTGCACCAGGTCGATGCCGACCGCACCGCCGCACGGCGTGCGCTGCAGTGCGCTGTCCAGGATCTGCGGGGGCGCCGGGGAGTCAGCGGCGGCGGCGCCACTCGCGGCACGGAGGCACCGGAGGCGGAGAGTCCGCTCGGGGAAGAGAGTCGGCCCGGGGCTGATATGGTTCGACGTGTGCGCGTGACAGGGCTTGTTAGCTATACTCGTCCGGATACTCGCCCGCCCGATATCGATACTCGTACAGCGCGATCTAATATACCGGTAGTATACTCGGCTGCGGGTGCACCGGCTATATGGCCATATATGCGGCTGCCCGCAGGTATAACACATATTACTCAGATCTTTTGCATTGCTTCCAGGGCCACCCGCAGCCCCGGGGCGTAAGGCCCTGCACCAGGGAGGGCTGCACACAGTCCAACATGTGGCCAGCGCGCATGCAGCCGTGCGTCGACAAGGTTATGAAGGCAGCGGCGCGGTGCGGCGCCGGACAAGCGCGGCAACCACAGCGTGCGCTTCTAGGAAGGTTGGGCCCAACTCGCCAGTATATTAGGATGGAGGTTCGGCAATTACGAATAGAAAAGCATAGAACAGGAAACGTCTTGCTAACTTGATTTGGTCATGAAGGCAGCGGCGCGGCAACTACGAATAGAAAAGCATAGGGTAGAACATGTCGCTAGTTTAGCCCGTGTTTTAAAGGAAACTCACACACACACACCTCAGCGGAACTCGGTATCGGACAGCACTACATTGTTTCGGTATAAGTATTCCTGTTAGGTATAAGTAAAAGTATTCCTGTTTCGTCAAGAAAGTTCACGTTATTGATTGTTTCAAATGAGATAGCAATCCACGAATGCCCACCGATGCACAACGACAGGACAACGTCAACGATTATCCTAGGCCGTATCTGCTGTCTGATGCCGGCGCCATTATATCATCATGGTGCGACGACGACGAGCGACGGTGAGGTGTGCTCGCACTACTGAAGAAAAAACAACTGCGCGTGTACGTCTCGTCCTCGTAGTAGTACCACCGGTACTCGAGGATCATAATGACTGCGGCAGATCCCCAGTGGTGTACCCGCCGTGGTGTACCCCAGTAATACCAGGGGAATACACTACTCGCTCCGGGTGATACTCGTGGCAGAGTACAATATAGGTAGGATAACGCTAGGGGGGTGGCAACATGGCCAGCAAGGCACAGCCATTGCAAAAATTTGCCACCCATGCGCTAGTATGGTATGTGGTGGCGATAGCGGCGCTGCTGTGCTGTGAGCCCCGGGCTCTCAGATGTCATGACGGGACACCCCCCCCCCCCCCCCCCCCCCACCGCGATGTGCCAAAGCACCACTGCCGCGCCTGTCAAGGTCGCGGATTCAGTGCATGTGCCGCCAGCCTGCGCCGCGGTGTCGGGCTGGCATGCAGGCGAACTCTCACAATTGTCGATATGAGCACATCAGCCGAGCTCTCCTTGATGCGGTGCTGCCAGAGGCTTGGTGGTGGTTGTGTGCGGGGGGGGGGGGGGGGGGGGGGGCACCTGGCTGAGAGCTCGTCGGACCTCGGAGGAGGGCGACGCCACGTAGACGGGCCGCAGCGGGCGCACCACCACCCCCGCCGCGCCGGCGCTCTGGGCGTTGGTCTTGATGAACTTCTGCGCGCGGGGCACCCCACGGCGCAGCACTCAGAAGGCCCCCCCCCCCCCCCCCCCCCGCGAGAGACCAGCCCAGTCATAGCAGGTTTCTAGGGTTTCAGGGGTTTGTGGAGCGCTTCAGCCTAAAACCCTAAAAGCCTGTCTAGTGGGGGCGACGTGTCATTGGGAGCAGCCGCTCGATCGGCACGTCCTCCTTCCTGCGTGCTCGGCCTCCCGTGCGGCCGTGATCTAGGCCGGCACGCAGTGGTAATGAAAAACAAGTGACTGCCAGCAGTATGCAGTAAATGAAAGACCGCTGGGTTTGGGAGCAAGGTGCATGGAGCGTAGAGTTTGGTTGTCGAGGGAAACCGAGGGAACCCGTCACGGAGTAAGGTGCGCGAAACTCGGATTCGTTCCGGAATATAAGCGGCCATTTGTGGGGAATATAAACGCACGAGCGCGACAGTCTCAACGAGCGGCGCTTGAGAGGCGAGGATGACCCGTGGCGGTGGCGACCCTGGCGATGCGGATGGCGTTGGAACCGCAGGCATGTGTGTGCCTCTTGGTGCGGCGGCTGCGCCGGCAGTGGCGCCGGCAGGGTCGTGGGAAGCGGCGTGGGCAACGGACCCGCAGCCGCCGCCGGCGCACCTGGATGCCGCCCCCCACGTGGAGGTCGATCCCCGTGACGTCGCACATCGCCGCCACGCCCACCAGCATGTCGCTGAGCGTGGAGGTCACGTTGCACCACTCCGCCTCCTCCTCCTCCTCGCCACCGCCGCCGCCGCCCTCCGCGCCCTCCCCTATGCGCCGCAGCTGCCGGTCCAGCCGCGCGACCGACGGCGACGCCAGCAGCCGCGGCATCTCCGGCGCCCTGTTCAGCGCCGCCGCCAGCTGCGGCGTCGCCGGGCCGCCCGCGTAGTACCGCGGCGCCCCCGGCAGCGCCTCGGCCTCGGGCGCGGCCGGCCGGAACGCGTCCTGCAGCTGCTGGATCACCGACTTGAGGCGCTCGCCCTGCACCAGCATCGCGTTGGCCATGTCCTGCCACCGCACCGCCGCCGCAGCCAGAATCAGAGTCAGCGTGGCACCGGCCGGGTGTTTGCAGCGTGGGGCCAACACCTGATAAGGAGGAGCGTGATAGTGCGCGAGCCCAGGGGCTATACCCTAATCAAAACCTAGGCCAAGCCCTGGGGCCGGGCGGCGGCCCCGCGGGGCGGTGTGCCCACCTGCTCCGGCTCCCCCTCCTCCAGCCTCGGCGCCAGCATGCCCCCCAGCGTGCACAGCGCCTGCAGCGGCGCGCGCGCGTCCTCCACGAGCCCGCTCACGTGCCGCGAGCCCGCGCTCTGCTGCTGCTGCAGGACGCCCAGCTTGGAGTCCAGGAAGCACGCGATGGTGAGGGAGCGCGCCACCTGCGGCAGCGCGCGGGGCGGGGCAGCCGGGGGCGCATCCTCACGGCCCGCAGCCACCGGCCGCCCCATGCCGCATGCCCCCCGAAACCAACTGTGAACAGTCTCTAGGGAGACTCCTCCAACAGGAAGTGGCCATTACGCTCTCGCAGCCCATCACGAGGGGAGGCAGGGGAGCTTCTTCGTGTCCAAAGCGCCAACATTGCAAGTGCTGCCAGCACCACGGTACCCTTGACTGCCCCTCCACGCGATCCGCTCACCGGGGCGCGTGAATATGCCGAGGGTGGAGGTGGCGGGACGCATCGACACATGCGCTACCTCGAGGGGCCGGAGGGGGGGGGGGGGGGGGGGGGGTCGCCGCTCACGGGGTACCGCTACGAGGTACCTAGTCCGGTTACCAGCGCGCAGGATTGGCGTTTTGTATGCTGCCTGGTAGTTCTTGCATTCAATGAAACTCTCTACAGCTCCCATGCCTCCCCGCGCGCCCCACCTTGAGCAGCTTCTGGCTTTCGGACGGCGAGAAGAGGTCCGGCACAACGCTGGCCTCCCCGAAGTCCTCCGCGCTGCCACCCGAGCTCAGAAGGGGGGCCGAGGCGGAGGCCGTGGCATGCGAGCGCTCCACCAGGAGGAGCCCCACCTGCGGAGGTATCCGCGCACGGTTGAGCGAGGGTGGTGAGGAGGTGCTAAACTGCGGCAGGCGGGGCGGCAGGCGAGGGGCCTCGGGGGAGACGATGGCGCGAGGCGCACCAGCAGCGGGCCCCAGGAGAGCGGCATCACGATAGACCCCGTCTCGGGCAGGGCGATCCAGGCCTGCGACACCAGGCCCTCCTCGGAGGCGGAGGGGGATGTGGCGCCGATGACGACGGAGCCGGTGTCGGTCTGCACGCTCTCGACGTGCGCCCTTCCCAGGGAGCCCTGCGGCGCGCACAGCGAGGGCGGTGACTCGCTGTCCATCTTTTCTGCCTGCTCATGGAGGCAGGGGCTGTACATGGGGGGGGAGGGGAGAGAAGCAGGAGGCGAAGGAGGGGGGAGGGGGGGGGATACTGGGGCAGCGGGACCACAGCTCGCGATGCGCATCAGCTCCAGGGTGCCGGACTCAAAGCTGTGCGCCACCCTAACATAGAGCGTCGCAACTACCGCTCCATACATCTCTGCAACAAGCGTCACGACATCGTCACGAAGGGCAGGGTGGCAGTCCGGGTTGTGGGGGGGGGGGGGGGGGGGGGGGGGGGGGGCTGCAGTGCTACGGGACTGTGGAGCAGGGTGGTTGTATTACGATGCACAGCATGTGGCGGCTGCCTGAGCGCACCATGCTCGGGGATCATGTCAGCCAGCAGCTCAAGCTGGATCTGGCCCAGCTCAGCCAGCTCCGAGGTTATCTGCCCAGAAGGCCATGATCGGACCGTCAGCAGCGAGTCTCGCTTGGGCGTGAAGGAGGCAGGGCAGGCGGGCAGGGCATGGGGCCAGCCGGGCATGAACACCTGTGAGCGGTCACAGCTGGGGGCAGGCAACGCAGGCTGGCTGGCGCTGCTGGAGGTCTCGGATGACGCGCGCGCAAACGCCTCCAGAGTTGCTGCAGGGTGGAGGAGACACCGGGGATCAGCACCTGCAGTAAACCTCCTGTGAAAAGCTTCTCGAGCTCGTACGCGCATACATGCTGTGCTGTGCCGGCAGTCTTCGCCGCAGCTTTCACAGGCACCGCATTGGTATCTTACCCGCCGAGAAATTCAGACTGCTCTTTGGCCCTCTGCCTGCTCTCCTCGGACGGCGTACCCACGCAACGGAGCCTCCCGCCCCCGGCGGGCACCTTCGCGACACGTCAGCGGGCGGGCTGCTCGCTCGGCGTCCACAGCAGCAGCAGACGCAGGCCGGCCCGCTGCCGGCGAACAGCGTCGCTAGCCGCGGCGAGCACGCCATCTGGCCTACCGACCAGCAGAACGAATTAGCGTCTCCTGATACAGGTATCTGTTCTGCCGTGGCGTGTTGTGCGCAGCCTCCCTACCAACCCACCCTGTGCAGGTCCCGGCGCGAGCCGGAGACTGTGGGAGGGAACCTGAAGCGCGGAGAGTGGCTGGTTACAGACAAGTGGCCAGGCCCGCCAGCGCGCGCCGCACGCATGTAGGCGCAGCAGGCGAAGGTGGTACGGGTACGGATGAACTGATGTTTGATCTGAACTATAGTTTATGGGGTTTCCTCCTTGACCCCACCGCTTTTCAGCTACAAGTGCTGCTCATCCATGTACGGGAACTAGGCACCTGTCGTTGCGCCCTTTTGGGTGCAGCACGAGTAGACACAAAAGCAGCCCGTAACAGTTGAGCATGCCATCTTCCAGTTTACGCAGCGATGTTAAAACTGTCTCGTAACTTGTTGCGAGCAAGGTCACCCCAAGTTGTTCAAGACCACACCCGGCTCACCACCCGTGTGTGGTATTCTCATCCGTACGTCCGTGCGTTACCATGCCAGATGGAGAAGAACTCGTCGTTCAGCCGACGCTCGAGTCGCTACACACATACGTGAAGGCCCAGTGTTAGGGTTACCACCATAACCCTACCTGCATACCTATATCCGCACACCTATACAGTCATACTCGTACCACTCACTTCCTTATACTAACGCAACCACTACATGCAACTAAGCTGCTGATCCGCCCACACACATATGCCGCGTGCTTGCCACACGTCATGCCCTCGTCAGCCGTGATGACTCCCTGATGACTCCAAGCCTAGATTGCATATCCAAGCCTAATGCCTGCATGCGAACGGCTGCCAAGCCGATAGTTGTATAAAGCCGTGTACACCTCGGTACATTGTAACAAGATCCTTTGCTGCAAACCTTTTCCTTGTCTGTGCTGAAGTCTCTCACCTAAAGCTTACATTGGTTTCGTTGAGCTCTGGTTAAGATCCCCCGCTGCGTTTCCACTGCGCATGCCCGTCCCCCGCCGCGCCTGCCACTGCTGTATTCGTCACCCCCCCTTCCCCGCACCTGCCATCGTGAACGACCAGCCTATCACTGCCGCCGCCGCCGCCGCTAACCAACGAAATACAGTTCGACACCGCCCGGTGGCCCGTGTAATCCGGGCCGAGCTGGCCAAACCCACGACCCGCGCCCTAGCCACGGACATCATCCACGCATCGCCAGTGAACGTCACTTCGCCCCCCCCCCCCCCCCCGCCCCCGGCCGCACGCTCCCCCACGCCGCCACGCATCCCACTGCCACTAACCCTCAGCACTGACCGAATATGACGGCATATGCGATGGATGTCGCCGAACGGGCGACTCCGTCAACAAATGCTCGTCGACGAGCAAGGCACAACAGTGGCACCAGACATTGGCTGCCAGAAGGCAGCTAAGGGAATTACCTAGCTGAACTCGCACCGCCTTCCCGGTTAACGACGGTTTGGGGCCAGCCTAGATTTGATTTCGAATTGAAAACCAATCGATAATCTGTCTGACTGGCCGTATTGTTCCCCATTCCCGAGACTATGCCTGTTAGCTTGCCCCCAGTGAACGAGCTAACTCCTGAGAGCGCGGCCGAGCCCTGCGTGCCGGTGTCTGCGCATGACGGGGCCTCCTCTTCAGGCCCGTTGCCTGTCGAGTCGACACACTCGTTGCCCTCGCACGAGCTGTGCCGGTTCCTGCTAGCATCTGCCTGCTTTGCCATCCCAGCTGACACAGCTGCTGCCACATGTTATCCGCAATAGCGAAACATGCTGCTACCCGAAAATATTGCCGACCCCCCTCCCCCGGCCCGGCACTGACAAAACCCAAACCTGCCTGGACAACTGCCTGCCACCACTGCCTCAGTCATCGTGACGACCCCACTTGCATCCGCCTATACCCGTAGTTAATCCATATTACTAATTAACGACTGGCGACTGACCTAACGACTACTGGTGTGAATTACAAAAAGGGCAGTTCCCCAGAATTAGGAAATCAACACAGCAAGCCGCCTAAAAGCGGCCCGCATCCCGAACGACTACTGGTAGCGACTACAGTTCGCTTATCGTTAAATGTTTTTCTTCTGCGTTACCACGGCCTATCCGAGTTTTTGTACGTGCGATAGTCAGTCTACTACATCGGATATCGGCCATACTGTGTTTATTCACCTCCCGCATTACGCATTTGCGCCATGTATGATAAATAAGGAGTCGTGGTATGCTACTGTTCACGAGTTATAGTATCGACGAAATCACTGTTAAACATACATACCCAGCATAATTAAAATATACTGGGGATTACAGCCACATGCCTGTCACATGCCACACCCATGCCATCAGTATCTTCCCCCGCTACAAATACAGGTAAGGATTAGCGACTACTAACTGTAGCGAGTAGCGCGTAGCGAGTTGAGTTACCTCGGAAAGTCCTAGCTAGCGCCCCATCTAGTTCAAAACCGCCTCATCCCCAATTACCCTGAAGACGCATATTTCGGCCACATCGCCACATCTGCCACTGACAACCTGCCTATGCCACCGACCAACTGGGTCGTCGATGCTTATCTTGCGGACAGCACTGTCGATACGCAGGCGACCACCGCGCACAGCCACAGTATGCGGTCTGAACACGTCAAGGCTCTTGAGCTTGAGCCTGAAGGTAAGACATATGTGCCCAATAATATTGCCATCAGCCCCGCTTTTCAAATCGAAAAACGCTCTGGTAACGACCTATACGTCCGATAATGATTTACTACTATCAGGCATACTAATTCACTATACTGTCAGATACAGCTAAAACACACATTACCCGACCGTCCACACTGTTTTATAAAATGCTGTTAAACTCCGGCGGTGCGACATACTGTTTTGTAAATAACGCCTAGAGGTCCCTCGCCCGCAAATATTCAATGATACTGGTACACCCGTACATGTACCGCGCCACTGGGAAATTATCAAATTATCCCGTACAGCCCTACACGTTACTACTGTACGGATGCCCGCCGCGGCCGTATTACGCCTCTAGCGTCTGAGCAGTCCTGCACATGTCAGTTGCACATTTATAGCAGAGGTTAGTTTGACCAACTTGCAGAATAATTTCAACGTGTTCTCGTGTGTCATTTATCATAATCACTACCTAGCCAATAGCTAAGTAAACTGCCGGCACCCAAATTACGCTTCCCGGCGGCCACACTGTCACCTATATCCGGCCGAACCCCGCTCTATTGATACACATGCCAACACCATTGATGCGATATACATGCCAACACCATGGCTTTACAAGGATCCATGTGATGTCTTCTCTTACGCCGTAATTCGTGAGTGCGACGCAACGGACGCACTGTTGCTCAATCAATTAAATCGCGATTTTTCCGTTGTTTCCACCGAGTGATCTGCTCATTATGTACTATAACGAATTGAAATCTTTATACTTAAACATATAAACAAGCATGCCAGCCGTTAAAATTCCCTTCAAGCGATAGCGCCCCGGCTTCAACTTCGAAATACCATTGCTCTAAGATGCCCACCTACCGCCGGCAAAACACATTGCCACTCAGCACCTGCCGAATCAGGAAAAAACACACAACGCAATTAAGCGCCCTTCCAGACACATAATTTATTGGGTAATCGCCTCCGCGCCTTATGCTGCACTTATCCCATTTGTCCGAACATGCAATGCTGGCATGCGCATTTGCATTGACTCCCGACAAATATATATAACCGCCGAATAAGATTCCCATTACCACACGCCACCATGCTCACAGTAGATATGCTATCCGGCTATATTGTATATATTCTGCCCTCGACAGAGTTTTAGGCTAACACCATCCTTCAATCAAACATATACGGATGATCACACAGTATCGTTCAAAACTCAGTTAGCTCTTTTCGAATTCCAGGTCATGACATTTGAACCGTCCAATAGCCCATCGGCGATTCAACGCTTGATGCTGGGTAACGTTATTTTGCATCCGCATAACACCGCGTTTATTCCTGTCTAGTTTGACAACGTTTTGGTATTTTGTATCTCCCTCAATGAACACTACATACACCTGAAAACCACACTTGTTTTGCTTGCCAAAACACATGCTGCTGCAACTGCCTTAACCAACAAGAATAGTTGGGCCATTACATAGGCAAAGGGGCACGCGCCCTTCCAAACATTGTGGCCATTCGCAATTGACCCCCGCACCACAATTAACGGGTTTTTTTGGAATACGGCAGTTAATATCGTAAGGATGGAATGAATATACATACTATCGCATGACCACACCCCTTTCATAATATTCGTGGCTTACCTTTTACGCACTTACAGAAAATATTTATGCTTATGCATACGCCTTAACCGCTGTCTTACTTTAGGAAACTGCAAAGGGACACTTCCGACGGCAGTGCGCCTATAATACCAAAGTTTCACGATATACCCACGCCAAGTACGGCACCTATGCCCAGTAAGAACTTTTTCGCATGAATACGCTTTGACAATATGACGCTGCTTTATACAAAATGGTTCTTAGATCACGCTCAGACCACACTATGCATACCACTCTCCGTCACCTGCCCGCCCAAGCCGCCGTCACTCACTAAAATACCTAGCAAACCACTGACCCCCGCCCACACCTGGAAGCCCGTGCTCGACATATTATATTGCAATAAAAAGCTCTTAGAATGAGGCCGATGCCCGATCTCGTCGTCCGGATTTACGCCAATACTTAACAAAACACGACATTCAACTTCTTGACACAGACATACCAACACGTTGCCCGATCTTCTCTCATATTTACCATGCACTACTTCCACCTTCAAGTTAATTAATCTCGAATTGATAATCGGCCAATTCGCCACAACTATACCACCGAAGCAAACTACGACTATTGTAACCGTATTCGCAATCACGTAATATAATTCCAGCAACGGGATATGCTAGATAGTATATATGCCTGCCCGCCTCGGACAAATCCTGTCTTGGTTTGGTCATTCCGGAAGTACTGTACCCACGCTGCCGGCCACCTTGCGTGATGCCGCACTACTATTTGGAAAATATATGGTGACCCATTATGCGCAATAGGGCTTGCCCACCGACTTGCCTACCTGCCAACCTGCGATAATTTTCAGAACAACCTATAGGCTCCGTGTCTCCCGTACATCCACACATCTGCCCCTAGGTAATTTTTCCCATAAACTTTGTTTATCACTGGCATGCCGCCCTCTGCGAAATATCTTTGCCGCTACACCCATACTTGTATACACATTTACAATACAAGCCCACTTCATCCCTTGTCGTATCCACCTAGACGCTCCTCGGCTTGCCCATTTTCTTATTTACAATATTTTCCGCCCCCACGACCTTTGTCACATAATAATGGAAGACCGCACTCCCCGCTCCACCTCGGTTATGACAAAACATGATCCGCTCGTGCTCGTTACATAATGACGCATGGCCAAATAACTTATCCCTCGTCGGTTTCTACCAATCCGCAACTACATGCACTCCGCTTGACGCCCGCTACGGCACAAACCCGCTCACACCCGCTAACTTCTTATAACAACACGTGGACTCTGCGGATTACATTGACATCGCCAAAATACCAGATGCAGAAATACATAACTAAAAGTTAGAACTCGCCAATACCTGAGTATTAAGCATACGTAGCATATGCCAACCGTTAAACTCGCCCCAATACAGCCTGGATATCAACGTCACACATATTGCTTCACAGTCAGCTTGTCAAATTCCGCCTGCCAACTCCGCTTGCCTTTTGCTATGGCAACGTCACACATATTGCTTTGCAGTCAGCTTGCCAAAGTCCGCCTGCCAACTCCTGCCAACTCCGCTTGCCTTTTACTATGCACTGCCATCCCGTATTGATTTCCACGATTCCTGGAGGCCATATCCTAACCTGAAAAGTCGTAGTGATATGCTCCATGGTTATGCCCGACACAATCTTGTCTCTGTGGTAATGCTTACGCACACTGGTCATCGTGTGCCATGTCCGCCGAATACCCCGCCCGCTTCCCTTGCGTATCCCATGGGTCTACTTTTTTTTGCGCCGGGATGGAATGTTAGGGTTACCACCATAACCCTACCTGCATACCTATATCCGCACACCTATACAGTCATACTCGTACCACTCACTTCCTTATACTAACGCAACCACTACATGCAACTAAGCTGCTGATCCGCCCACACACATATGCCGCGTGCTTGCCACACGTCATGCCCTCGTCAGCCGTGATGACTCCCTGATGACTCCAAGCCTAGATTGCATATCCAAGCCTAATGCCTGCATGCGAACGGCTGCCAAGCCGATAGTTGTATAAAGCCGTGTACACCTCGGTACATTGTAACAAGATCCTTTGCTGCAAACCTTTTCCTTGTCTGTGCTGAAGTCTCTCACCTAAAGCTTACACCCAGTCTACATTATACCGCGCGAGCTTGCAACAACGTTGGCCTAATTGACGGCTCGTGAGCGCGTTGTTGATGGAGAAGGGGCGCATGGTTCCGGTTCAGGACAGCGCATTGCGGGACAGCCAACATGGAGCGGAGGAGCCGCAGAGCGCCCCGACTTGCTAAAGCTAGCCTGGAGCGGCCGTGATGGAGCAAAATCCGTGAGTGACGAGGATGACTACCTCGCGGTGCCAGCGCTACTGCAGCGAGCAGAGTCTGATTACGAGGCCATTCGACCGGATAGTCGAGTGCCCGGACTTTTCCCCTTGAGCACCGACCTAACGAACGATTATCTCAAGCATGATGACCGGCGTCTGCCGGCCTAGGAGGAGTATCTATGGATGTCGTGTTTCGGCGCCCACATGGCCGCACTTTCCGTAGCTCTCGACGAGCCGCTACCCTACGTACATGTTGCAAATCATGACTTCACCCCCTCCCTCGCGAGAGCTCGGAACCACGCCGAAGCCATCGACAAGGCGTTTCGCTTTCGTTTGGCCTTCCTACGGAGGCTTAATAATGAGGTCAAGCCTGTGCACGGTGACCAAGGTGTTCTGGACGTGCTGCGAGCCCATCCCTTTCAGCCTGCTTCTGAGCATCTGGGTTCCGCGATTTTTGGGGACCTCATGAGGGACTACGAGCGTCGCGTCTTCGAGGCGACGGTTGCCACCGGCGCAAAAGCAACCGCTACTGCTCGGGTAGCGGCAGCAGCTGCAGGGCGCGGGCGTGGACGAGGACGTGGCGGTGGACGCGGGCGTGGCCGCGAAGGTGAGCACGAGTGACGGTGTGGGGCGTCTTTCGTCGGAGCTGCTGGAGCTTTGCGAGGCCACCTTTCGGTGACCGCCGCAAAGCGCACCCTTGCAGCTCAACGGCGGGATGAGCGCCATGTGTCACGACCTGTCCCCCCCACCTTACAGATAGACTTCATTTAGACCTTCCTCGGTGCGGCGCTTCTTACAGCTACAACCGAGTGCGGCTCAACCATCCGCACACCTGCACATGACGGCTCAACCAACCGCCTCCCGTACCATTTCCTCACTGCGTCCGTCGGTTGTCACACTGCGTGTTACAACTGGTTCGCAACGACCAAGCCTCGCGCGTGTACGTTACGCGTGTGACAGGCGCTACGAGCGCGAAGGGCGCTCGGGGCGGCCCTCTTACCTCAACCTAGCCCTGCAAACCCGTACTGGTGCTACTGCAAACCCGTCCAACAACTACCGGCCAACAGCCGGAAACCTAACTGCTGCCGAGTACTTTGCAAACAGTAGTCGCCCCCTTGCTACTCTGTCGGTAAACGACGCACTTACGTAATTGACGAGCCCGAAGATGTCGCTCCATGGGCTGCTTCACTGCGATCTCGACTGCATGATGCTTTCGCCTCAGACGAGTTAGGGCAGCGGACGCTCGACCTGCTCTCCGGCTCTCTCACCGCTCAGACACTCAAGAGTTACGCCGGCAGACTGTCTCAGTTCGCGGAGTTCTGCCACGACTCCGAGAACATCAGCCCGCTGGAGGCGACCAATGCTACTCTCGTCCGGTACGTTACCTGGATTGGTGAGCGGGGGCACATTGGAGCTAAATTACAGCAACCCTACATGCCTGCAATCAACACGTTCTTCGAGCTGCACAACCTCGACCCAATCGCCAAGGACAGCCTACACCTCACTGCAGCTAGGCGTGGGCTGATACTGCGGCAGCGCCGTCTAGAAGCCGCCCCTTTGCGAGTTCATCTGCATGCTGATGTAGCTTACAACTTCGTCGAGAGGGCCGGGTTGATTGTGTTTGCTCCCATTCCTGAGTACCAGTACGACTTTCGAGCCCTCGTGGCCTCGGTTGTCAACTTCAAGTTCTTTGTCAGGGGACTTACTGGCGTCTCGTCCTGCCGAGTGCGGGACGTGCATGTCGACGATTATAACATTACCCTACAGGTGTACCGCGAGAAAGGCCGCGCTTGCCGACGGGGTCCCGACGACATGCGCGTGCTTCTCCTTCCGGTGTCATAACACTCCCGAGTTGCACGTCTCTTGCACCACTTCATCGACCAGGTACAGTATGTCCCCTTGGTTTCTGTTGCCTTGGCTGAATCAAACTTCTGGGCGGTCACCCCAGGCCAACAGTCAAAGCCTTGGACCGCCGCTACAATGTCGGACTGGCTGTCTGCAACCGTCCGTCTTGTCGGTGCTGCCCCTCCCGCCGGCACTTTCTGGACCTCACACAGCCTTCGCAAGGGAGCAGCGTCTGCCGCCAACGCCATCGGAGTGCCATTGTCCCACATTCGCTACCAAGGCGGTCGGGCCACTAACTCCGACGTCGTTCTGGACTACATCGACCCCAACGTTCTACCTTCACCTGGCGCATGGTTCTTCTTTCATTGGCCACATCGCCCCGCCTCTCCGCCACTTTCAAGTCCAACAGGACTCCGCAGCGGTGGCCTTCCCGGTGCCTCCTTCATGACATGGCGCTACCCCTTCTCCGTCAATCCACCGCTCTCTCCGTTCGCTCATGACTGGCAAAACCGAACTCAACTTTGAGATGATCTAAACTAGTTTATGGGGTTTCCTCCCTTGACCGAACCGCTTTTCAGCTACAAGTGCTGCTCAGTGGTACGGGAACCAGGCACCTGTCGTTGGGCCCTTTTTGGGTGCAGCACGAGTAGACATAAAAGCAGCCATAACAGTTGAGCCTGCCATCTTCCAGTTTTCGGTGTGTTACACGCAGCGCCCTCCGTGACTCCGTTTTCCCTCCACGCTTTTCACTTTACCTTCCTGCCAATTTCGGCTCTTGACAGTGTACAACAGCCTGCGTGACCTTTTTGGCAAAACCAGACTCAACTTTGAAACGCCCACTTCTCGCAGTGGGCGGAGGACCATTTTATGGGGTTTGGGGTACTTAACTGTGGGGTGATGGCATTAGGCCGATATTCCGACGAGACCGTGTTACGCGAACAAGCTGCCCGATGGCAGCTTGGTGGGAACGCGGGTACCGGTTGTAATTGAATATAGGTATTTGGGTACAGTCATTAAGGCGGATTTAGGTATGCAACACATAGTAGACGGCCGGGTTAAGAAGGGTAAGCGCGCCATTCAGGCGCTCGATTCGGTATTAGTCGGTGGACGGGACATAATTCCTATTAGTGTGCGTGTGTCGGTCCTTAAAGCCTGTGTACTGCCGGTTTTAACTTACATGTGTGAAGTATGGGGCATGGATAGAAGTAGCGGCGCGAATAAATTACAAACCGTACTGAATCAGTGCTTGCAGTACCTCATTGGGGTGGGTAAAAACTCCCATGAGGTGGCCACAGCACCGATGATGCGGGAGTTGGATATTGCCCCCATAGAAGCTACGGCCGCTGCGGCATGGGCTCGGGGGTTTCTTAAAGCATCCGACTTGAATACATGTATAACCCATTTACTAGATCAGCCAAGTCGGGCGCGCCCTAACACGTGCACGTCGGGGACTGTGCGGTGGTTAGATCGACTAGCTAGGGCGCCCGTAGGGCTAGATAGGTGAGGGGGCGCACCTTCACTACTTGAGTGGAGGTCACTAGCTCCGCGCGATGCCGCTAAACTAGTAAAGGCATCGGTGTGGGCGCGCTACGAATCATCAGCATCGTTAGCATGCAATAAAACCCGGGGTATATATATATGTCCAGGCGTCTTATGCGTCAAACCCGTTGCCACAGTACGGTGCGGGTGTCCCCGCAGGGGTTGTGGCCGGGCTGCACATTATGATACAATTACGCACCCGAGTATTTCCCGCCGCCCGCCGATTGGCTTGGATTCATGCCATGTCTGAGCGGTTCCTGGAACATTGCCATGCATGTGGCGGTGAATCTGAGATTATCGAACATATGTTGATGGAGTGCCCGCGGTGGGGGTATCACCGTCATAATTTTGGGTTGTTAGTTCCGGAGTTCAGGGATTTTCTTAGTAGACATGTTATTGCGTTAACACATGAGGACTTAACTGCCTTTATTCCGGGCGGGGTTCCCCCCTCCCTTCACAATAGCGCCCGGTATTTTACTTGGAATGGAAAACATTTCTAGTTATGGCGTCGGGCCCTCCCTCACATTGCCTTTTTTTTGCACATGTATCGCACTCCCGAAATGCTTTGCTCCACGCGTTGGGGCTTGCCCCAACTCGCATTACTCGAATGGGCCGACGCCCAAACGGGTAGGGCGGACCTTTTGTTGTCAGTGCCGGCAGGTATTTTGATGGCAGTGTTTTAGACGGTGATCCAAGAGTGTTGGAAAATCCGTCACTGGCCTCCAATTAGTCTTGCGGAATGTTTCGGCAATTTGATTGCTAACTATAACGGAGCGTCGCCTACGGAGGGTTCTTCGTAATTTGATCGCTGACTAAATGGCCGCCGTAGAGACGCGGCAAGGATTTTTTTGCACTGGTGCCAATCCTGTCCCGGGGGCGAGAAAAACATCAGTGAAGTTTATATTGTAGCATCTACATGTAAGGCTAATACGAATTGTGAGTGTGTTTTAGGTGAAATATCTCGTTCAAAACAAAGGGGTGGGGGTGAAGGAAAATTTGATAGTTGGCCCTGCTTGGCCCAAAGTTTTGATGCTAGTACTATCCGCTTTGCTTACCCGCTCCAAGCCTCCAACTAACCGCCGTACCTTACGCACCGCACAACCCTCACCAGCACTGCCGCCGCCGCCGCCTCCGCGGCGCGGCTAGGCCGGCATGCTGCTGTCGGCCAGAGCGTAATCACATATTAATAGCCTACAATGATAATACAATACTACCACGCCGCCTACCTCACGTCACCAGCCTTCGGCTTGGGTAGCTGACACCATGTTGGTATAATCCACCAAGCACACCGTGAAGGAGGAGGTGAAGTGGGACGGCATGGTGCTTTCCGATAGGCCCGCGCTCTATCCCATAGAGCAGGATTGGCTTGAGACCCGTACCGTGTTCATCATACTAGAGTATGCAGTGAGCGACCTAGACCCGCCTAGCCTATCCTTTGAGCTCGTTGAACACATTGCAATGGTTGTTGTGGAGCATAAGATGTTCGGCTCGCCACCCTCGGGCAAGAGGAGGCAGCGTGTGACTGGCGAGTCCGGTGGAAGCCGCATGGTGACCATGCTCCAAGACAACATGTGGGATGCGATGGAAGAGGTGTCCATTGGCACTTCAAGTTCGCCTAGTGGGCACACGCCAAAAGGGGCGGGGAGGGGCAGCCATAGAACACTACTGCTTTAATCGTGTGGTTTGTGCTCTGAATGCTGCCCTCATGCCTTGATATGCACACCTACGTATGTGGCAGCTAGCCCCTACACGATATATGGACAATTGCAGCAGCACTTCCCTGGGCATTGATGTTGATTGTACTTTACACAGTACATAAGCCAACTACAAAACTTTTGGAGAGGGTGGGGGGCGGGGGGGGGGGGGGGGGGGGGGACGGGGGGGGGGGGGGGAGTGAAATCAGAGGGGGGGGGGGGGGGTATACCTAAAACACACTTATAATTCTTACTGGCCTAACACATCCTTACACGAATTGGGATTTTTCTTTCAAAAACAAGCCGCTACTAGCGACTATTTAAAACACGAACCCGTAAATTGCTGAGTGACCTGCAACCCACTACTACAGCCCCCTCGCTCGTAAGTTTTGCCATGTACGTATCTGTCCATATCGCCACGTCAGCACCGGCGGTGCCGACCGCCGAGTGGTACGGCGGCGCATTTTAATGATACAATTAACCTAGAATATTCATCAACGGCTTGAGATGTGATAGGTGGTGGAGGGGCCGGGGCCTGCCTGTCACGCTCGTTATTCCGCTCTGCGCTGCTTGGTTCGAACCCTGCCGGGGCCCGCGGTGGAAATATAACCGAGGGGGGTAAGGGGGGCCCGATGCAACTATTTTTGGTTCTCCTACAAACCCTAGTACAATGGCTTACCGCGCGACCCGCATCGTGATAATGTACTCGCCCCGCGCGGGCGGATTTTTCCCGTTTAGGGGCCCGCTAGGCGCAGCCCACTAGTAGAATATGGGAGCGTATTGATGGCCAACCCTATCACATACCCTGGACAATGTCCTAGCAGGTGAGTATATGGACCCACCCGCTTACTCGGGCGCTGCACCCCTGCGCAGTATGGGCTGAAGCCCGGCTCTTCCAAGGGCGCATTGAATGCGGACATGTGGGCTGGTTTTGGAGCACGCCTTAATCGCAGTATTGGCCGTTTTGCGGGAACTGCTCACTTGCTTGCATGCCGACGGTGCGGAGAGCGCGTCTTCGTGAATGTGCTCTACGACGGTAGAGCTAACTCTTGGCGTGCATCCGTACAGATAGAACGCATATACGTGCGATATGAAAATTCGTGCCCTCGTGACATTGGGTTATCAGATTCATTACCAACCCTTAACAATGACACGCACACGTATGGCTTTTACAACGAGAGCACAACAAACGCCACTTAGGGCTCCCCCCGCGCATAATTTCGTGTTCACGTATGACACATGGAAGGGCGCGGCCGGAAACGAAGGTGAGGGCTCATAATGGGCCAATCTACAATTGATGCTTGACAAATGGGGCACGACTTTTGTGGGCAGGTATACTACCGGTGCGGCTTGATCGTCGTATACGTCTGAACTTTTAAAAAAGTTATGGGTTACAGGGAGAGCGTCCAGAGAATGCACGCAAAGTACTGGGGGAGGAAACGTCTGCTTCATCAAGTTCTACTGTAAGCGGTGGCATTTTTCTAAGGGGAAAATGCAATACAGGGTAGAATTCTGACTTAATTTCCAGAACATGGTCCAACCCGGCTAAAATGCAAAAGAGGGTGCAACGGCAAATTCCAAAACAGGGCGTTACCGACTTTGCCACTCTTGGACAATTGCAAAACAGGGTGCGACCGGCCCGTCACGTGGAGTCGACCGATCGAGAGTTGCTGCCGACGAGGGTTCGTACGGGTACCGCCTAGTCTGGAGCAGTGGGGATCATATATATCCGCGGCGGGCCGGCGGCCGACAGCTGCCTGTCTCCACTCGCGCCTCAGCCGCTGCTGGGGACCCCCTGCCAGAGCCGCCAAGCAGTGCACGCATTCCGGCGCGCGACTGCAGCAGCGGACTGTAGGGCGGGTCGCCGGTGCACCCGCCCACAACTGCTGCCGCCAGCCGAAGCGCGATGCGCGTGCTTTTCGCCGCGGGCGGGCAGAGGCGGCGATATGATACTGTCATGCCTGCTTTTAACGGACTGCCCTCTGGTGCATCGCGCTCATACAGTGCGGTTAGCCCGCTCTGAGCTGGGCCTGCCCGAAATCTGTTGGTTCGTGGAGCCGCAGCATTTCCGCTCCATCCTTGGCATCATCCTTGAGCAGTACGACGTGCCCGGCGGCGAGTAGTGAGGGCGCCGCGTCACCCCCCCCCCCCCCCCCCCCCCCCCCCCCCCCCCCCCCACCCCTTCCGCTCCACTAGCCCACACACACATGCACATATACCAGTCGCACTGCCGGCGCGCCTCTCGCCATTGCATGTGCTGCTCCCGGCCAGGAACATCCACACCCTTGCAATCACTTGACCCGGACCACGGCGTCGCAGGCAGGTCTTGGAGAAGGTGCGCACACACCCAGCAGCACCGCGCAGCCGGCAACGGTGACAGACGCAATAAAAGCGTCTGTCTGCATCGATGCTGCAGCAGCGCGCGCAGCATGCATCGATGCAGAAGATACAGGCTAGCAGGGCCATGCAAGTCGCAGCTCTGGAAAGTGCACCAGCAACGCTTCGAGTTGGCAGCAACAATATGCAATATGGCTACAAATGCGGCAATCGGCAGCAAATCAATGTTGGGGCGGGGGATTTTCTGTACTGAATCATGACCAGGAGCATTACCCCATACGGAGCTGAAGGGTTTTGACAAAGTATTGCTTACATAGATGTGAAGGAGCAGTTGCGCTGTCACTCAATGACAGTTGGCACGGGGCATGTTGGGGTTTCGTGCCCGGCCCGTCCACAGTTAAGGCGTGTTTGAACCCTGAGTGGCTGGCCTGTCCTCTTGCTGATGCCAGCAGAGTCTGCTGCGGACCTAATTCGCCTCTTGCCTGGTCGTCCAGCGTGCTTCACAAACTTGGCTGGCAGGGTCACTCCGTCACTCCAATAAGTCTTTGCTGGGAGGCATGATGACGCCGTCTCCCACTATCTGGAAGTAGGTCTTTGCCGGGAGGCAACTCTCCCATCCGAGCTCATACCATACCATCGGATTGGTCTCCAAGGCTGCTTGGCCAGTTACACAGGAGCAAATGCCACAGCATGGCGGCACGGCCTGCAGTTTTGCTCCCACTCGTGGCAGCCACATGTTTTCTTGCTGAAGTCAACAGTGCGGGCGAGTGTATCCACTCCTCGTAGACTTTTCACAATGGCGGTGTCGCGAGAGCACCGCGTCACCTGGCTATGGCTGGCAACGAGCCGCCTCGGGGCGAGCGCGCCTCAAAGCGTTGGGTGAGGCCTGTGCCCTGAGACACCGATATTTCGTCATGTCGCGACGGCGTTATGCAGGTCGCTGTCAGTGTACGAGTCAGGGTACCGAGTCCCGCCGCAGTTGATGGCGGGCTCCTTTGCGGGCTAGCTAAACGGGCCTGCCCGGGGGCACGGGGAGATTTCCATCTGCAGCTAGCAAGGCGTGCATATGTAAGGTAGAGAGAGCCGTAGCCGCTGCCGCCGCCACGCCTCATTGCAGGTGCTGCCGCCAGTGAGGCAGCTGCATCGGCGTCGGCATCCGCACCTGCATCGGCAGTGCCGCCATCAGTCGGGCCTCATTCCCGGTTCGTCCCACTTACTTCTGCGGCGGTTCCCGTGGCGGGCGTACTTGCGGTTCAGCTCGGTTGATGTCCGCCGCCTTCGCCAGTGGCACACGCGTGTCCGGCAGCCATGTCGCAGTTCTCCGGGAAGAGAGCTCACCCCAGTGGTCGTATCGGCAGTGCGGCTTACGGCACCGCCCCATCGCCGATCCGCCCCTCTAGTCGCATGCGCGGCGGTTCCTATGGGCGTGCGTGTTGGTTAAGCCTGCCGGCGGATCGTCGCCATGTTGTCACCTGTCACGCGTCTTGTCGGCGCGTTGTTTGGTCCCCCCGTCGTTGCCCCGCCAGATGATGCGACGACGGAGCGACGTCGCTTATTTACGACTGGTACCCGTACAGACCGGGCCGGGCGTCTTAACAATCTGCTACACCCTGTTCTGCAATTATTTTGCCATAAGATCCTCAATCCTTACCCCGATTTGCACCCTGTTGTGCAATCTGCCACTGCTCGGGATTGCACCCTGTTTTACAAAAGCCGGATTGACCGTGTTCTGCAAATTTAGTCAGAATTGTATCATGCTTTGCAATTTCCCTTTTTCTTCCTTATTGCATTTTTGTAACTCACAACACTGCAGGTACTACGAGTGCTGACTCCTACATGATAACTACGTACCGTACTGCTGCGTGTACCAGCCGTGATGCCGGTGCTTTATCGTTCAATCTAATCCTTGTGCTGTAGATGTTGTACATATAGATTATGATTGCGCTAGCGAGCATACAGTCGTAGGGTATGTATTCATATGTATCGTACTGTACGACTGTACGGCGGGTACGGCTTCGCATGCCTAGAATTGTACGTTTGGTATTAAAGTACCACTTTACGTACTAATATGTATGCTGCCGACTAGGATGCCCGCACCAGCCTACGCGGCATGCAACCCTATCCGCCGAATCTGAAGCATCACGGAAGAACGCGCATACGTACGCGTCGAGCGCGGCGGCTGAGCCGACTAGGACTACGGTCATTTCATATCGTCCCTGTATACTCCACATATCCCTCTATACTACATGCATCGGAGTGTACTATGGTCTGGTACAAGGTACACGTACTCGTCGTACCGGGTGCTCTTATTATACCCCCAAGCACTACCGCCCTATGTATCCCCTTCTATTGGCGGGACCGTAGTACGACGAACTGTGGCGGCGGCTCGTCTGTTTGACTGTCGCGTGCCTGGCACCGCGCGCCGGCAGCATCGCCTGCAGCACGCACGCCCACGAACTAGCAGCAGCACCGGCTGACGCGGT
>VCJN01001712.1:0-103508 GCA_006384855.1 Tetraselmis striata | reverse complement strand
GCGAGAAGGAAGGCCATCGCAAGCGTCGAGACGGGTTCAAGTCCCTACTTCAATTACTTGCCACCGCCGTGCCCGAGTGGACAACACTTCTCCGCCGGTTCGTCGCTTACCGCGACGCTGCGCTCCGGGCAGCCCCCTCCGCCAAGCAACTTGACCGATTCTGGGCGCTCCCCGCCGACAGGGCTACCCCGCCCCTTACGTGGAACGCCTCTACCCTCGGCGACTGGCTCAAACGGGCCGTCGGCCGCATCAATCGACCCCCCCCCCCCCCCCCCCCGAAGGGTTCGTGTGAACCTCGCACTCTTTATACGGAAGGGCGCGGCGTGTGGCGCAAACGCAACAGGCGTGCCCTTGGACAAATCCGCCAATGGGGCGGTTGGGCCCGCAATTCTGCAGTTATCAACGACTACATTGACCCGACCACGCTTCCTACCCGCGCCACCGCGCTTCTGTTCGGTTGCCCCCCTACTACCGCCATGTGGTCCTTCGCAGCCTGCTCGACAACGCCCCCGCTCCGTCGGGCACCGCCCCGCCCCCTCCACAGTCATGAAGACCGAGGGGGCTAATCCTCCCTGCCTACCTCCCTTGAAATGTTATTTAGAGCTGTGTTCTCGGGGTTTCCTTTTTCCCTCCCTTCACCTAGGGTTTGCGGGGGTCGACACCAACTGCCCGCGGTCTCGACGTCACGCCAGTAATCAACCACGGGCAGTCTTGGCGGTGCTTATTATTCAGCATTGAGAAGCCGATGTACAACACTTTGCGTGCCGCCCACGGCGAAAACAACGGTCACCCCCGTACCCATCAAATCTTGTAAAATCATCGTCGTCCGCTAGACTGGAACATTCTCTTAGTTTTGTGCTGGCCTCCTGCCCGCACAACCTGCCCTCCCTACCTCTTGTGGCTCTTTGCCGCAAGTACCCCTCCCTCCATGGTCTACGGGCGATGCCAGACCTACGACTGCAGTTGGCGCAAGAGGTCCAGTGCTGGGGCGGCTTCGGCCGACGTCCCGGGGCGAACTTTACTTTACTTTTACCCCTCCCTTTCCGTGTAACTAAGCATGCGCACTTTTCGGCTAATCCTCCCCGCCTACCTCCCTTGCTGAAACGCCATGCATCCGGCGCCATCGAAGCTGCGATCGAGCATCCAAGCACCAGTACCTACCTGTACCCGGGTTTAGGGAAACACCCGGTCGCCCACCCCTTCCCAGTCGCCCACCCAGCGGCCACCCAGCGGCCCCGGAGGCGCTGCGGGGCCGTGTGTCGCCATGCCTCACCCGCCGCCCAGATCGCGTAGCTGCCCTCAACCCCCTCCCACGCGACGTCACCGTTATGCCCGGGCTGTGGCGGGTCGCTTGTATCCGGCGGGGCGCCGCGCGATGTCTGCGCCTTCCGCCGATGGTGCGGCAGAACGCGCCGTTGACCCCGGGTCGCCGCCGCCCCCCAGTACATCGTCCAGTATATCAGGCAGCCCCGGCGCATCGCGTGCGGCGGGAGCGTCGCCCGCGGCAACACCGTCCACCGCCAGTGCACCCGACGCCACCCAGCCAAGGCCGAGCCCGCCCGCGACTGCCGTCCCGCCGGCTCCCACGTACGCCCAGGCGGTGAGCCGGTCGTCGAGTCCCGAGTCCGCGACGGGGCGCGGCAGGTACGACCGGCGCGCGCGCTGCCTCGCCTGTGTCGTCGCCTCGCCGCAGTACTTTCAGCAGTATTTCGGGGCCCGGCGCGTCACCACGCGATCACGATGGCGCTCCGACCGGCCAGGAGTCTCCGAGCGGCCCCAGCCGCGGCCGCGCGGCGGCAACCGCGGCATAGCGCTCACCGGCCTCGATGCTCTCGCCCGCCTGCATTCCAGGCTACACGACAGCGGGCCGGCGCGGCGGGGCGTAGCACCGGCAGCGGCTTGGACAGTCGCCGACGCGCTTTCAGTCGCTGGCGTCGCTGCGGGCGCCGCGTGGGCGCCGAGGATTGACGCCGCAGCCATGTCGCTCCAGCCCGCCCGCGTAGGCACCACCCGGGCCGATGTGTTGGCTTTCACCGAGGTCGCCGCCGCGTGGCTAGCAAGGCGCGCGCCGTGTTGGCCGAGCGGCACCGCCGTCGGGGGGCGCGCCGCGCCGGTGGAGCTGGACAATCGTCAGGTGCTGCCGTCGCCCGCACTGCCGTCCGTCGCTGCGTTCCGGGGCGTCGCAGCGCCCCCGGTTGTTGCCCCCACGCCGCCAGAGGTGGGTGCACCGGCCGGCCACCCCGGTAGCCAGGCCTCACGGGCTCGGTATCCGCCCCCCCCCTACTCGCCCATCTCCAGCCGGCGACGGGGTGGGGTGGGGCGCGGTGGACCACCTCTCCGACGTGGACATGGTGCACATGCCGGCGGAGATGTCCATGGAGACGGCGGTGCCGATTGACTTTCAAGAAGCGTGGGCAGAGGCACAACGCTGCGTGAATGAGCGGGTGGTGGCGGCGATGGAGCCAATGACCCCGTGGTGTTGGATAGGGCGCTTAAGTGGAAGTACCTGCTGCCGCAATTGTTGCTTAGGGCCCCGAGCCGAGGCGGACGGCGGCGGCTACAAGCCTTGGCGTGCGCTTCCGCGCTTTCGCGGAGAGGCGCATGACCGAACTCGTGCGCTCATGGGACGACGCGCGCACTGAGGCGTTCTACGCCGGACATGCCCGCCAGCGTCGGACGGACGCCCGATCTCTTTGCGGCGCTGCTCGTGGGCACCGCGGACACCGTTGTGGCGTTGGTGGAGGACGGAGAGCTCTCCCGAGCGGCGGGCCGACTATCTTCTAAGGGTATGGGCGACTTGTCCGATCCTGCTATCCTCGCCCAGCTGCGCGACAAGCACCCGTCCCGTAGCCACCCGATCCCAGACGCCGCGTATGACATTCCGGTGGACGAGGCCGCCCTGACGGTGGACATGCGCGTGCCGTACCAGCAACTCAAGCAGCACGTGGCGGCGGGGCCCTCAGGCATGCGCAACGAGTATCTCCGCTGCTTGGTGGGCGAATACGCCCCCGGCGTCCGGGCCCGCGGCAGTCCGCGCCATGTCGGAGGTTGCCTCCATGTACCTCCAAGGTCGCCTGCCCGGGTGGTTCAACCGGCTCTTCGCCTCTGCTAGGCTCGTGGCACCTGTCAAGAAGCTAGGCGAGGGGAGGGCCCCGGACGTGCGGCCTGTGGCAGTCGGGGAGGCGGAGCGGCGCGCAGCGGAGCGGGCAGTGGTTGACAACATGAAGGAGGCATACGTGTCGGTGCTCGCTCCATCTCAGCTCGGCGTTGGCATTCCCGCGGGCGACTCTGTGCTCATCCACGGCGTCCGGCTCATCGCCGAGAAGCTTGGCCCACGTGCCGTCATCGTCCACACAGACCTTCGCAACGCTTACAACGAAGCATGGCGCCGCACCATCATCCAGCGCCACATCGATTGCTCTCCACTACACCCTGTCATCCCTGCGCTCCTAGCCTCCCTCTCCACGGACTCGTATCTGGTCGTGGACGACCGGTCCGCCCCTCTGCGGTCGGAGGACGGCGTGCAACAGGGCGCACCTTTGGCCACGACTTCCTTTTGCGTCGCGATTCACCCCGAGGTGCAGCAGTGTGATACCACGTTTGGAGGTCAATGACGGGGCGGCGCGCTTCAACGCCGACGATGGAATTTTGGTGGGCCTTCCGGAGCACGTTTGGCCGGCTCTTCACGCCTTCCGCACGTCCATCAAGGCGTCCGTGGGGCTTGAGGTGCGCTTCGAACAAGATGCAGGCGTACAGCGCTGACATGGAGGCCGCGCGGCGTGAGGCTCCGGCCGACATCGAGTGGCCAGAGCTAGATGGCCATCACGGCATCGCGGTCCTCAACGTGCCGCTCGGATCGCCAGAGTATGTGCAGGCGTACATGCGCGGCAAGGCGGAGGAGCTACGAGAGGAGGTGGACGCTAGCCTGAGCAAGCTTCTGTCTGCCAAGCCCAGCCGTCGGTACAACCCACGCCTTGCATCACCACGCATGGGCCCTGCTCAAGCATTGCATGCAACACAAGGCGGGGTATTGGCTCCGCAATTGTCTTCCGTCCGAGGTGGAGGCCTTTGCGGAGGCGGTGGATGCCACCATCCTCGCGGCGGTCGAACGGTTGCTAGGGGTCTCTTTTGATCCCTCCACGTACGGCACCGACACCAATCCGGTGGTCACCGATTTCTTGGCGGAGCTTTTGCACGACCCCGACCCCATGGCAGCGGAGGTGGCTACCTTGAGCGAGGATGCAGTGGCCAGGGCGCGCAGCAGGCTTCACCTCCCCACTCGATTGAAGGGAGCTGGCATCCGCCGCATGGCTACCGTTCGTGATGCCGCCTTCATCGGCTGCATGAACGCCATCCTCCCAAGGTTCCTGACTAGGAACTCCGGCACCAACACCCCCACCCCTGGTTTCTTCGACCCACAGCTCGGGTCCGTACTTGGCCGAGGCAGCTTCAACGCAAATTCTTCCGCCCGCCAGTATGACCACTTCCTCAACGATGCTCATGGGTCGGACAGCTACGCCGCGGAGATGCGCGAGGCGTGGGGCGCCTCCAAGCGGCTACTGCTGGCCCATCTCGGCGACGCAGATGCACGCCAGATGGAGCGGGAAGTGGAGGCTGCGTCGGGCTCGCAAAAGGAGCTGACGGCATTTCTAGACCAGGCCAACAACTCTCGGCTTCGAAATGAGGTGTGCGCTCTCCCTGCCACATGTAGGGAACGGATCTTGTTCAACCAGCTCGACGCGGCGTCAGGCATGTGGACAGTGGCCATCCCCACCGCGCGGACAGCCATGACTCCGCATGAGCTGCGGAGGTCGCTGCCGGGTACTTCTTTCTGCCTAGCCCGTGCTTGGCCCCGGTGGTTGGGTGCCAGATTATTCTGCCCTCGACGGAGCACAACCCCGTCATTGTTGATCTATACGGCGACGCGCTCATGAACCTCCCGGCGCCTGGAGACGCTCACTGGCGTGTACAACACGACGCTATCGCAGATGCCTTCCGCGATCACTGTGTTCACGACCTAGGTATCGCGGTACGGCGGGAGGTGGATGACTTGTTCCAGCAGGCAGTGCCTCTCGGCAACACCGTACCCCGGGATGAACTCAAGGACCTAGTGCCGGACGCAGAGCTCTCCCTTCCGGCGTTCAACGTCGTGACCGGGAGCTATGATCCCCGGAGCTTGAAGTCCACGCTGCTAGAGTTCAAGACTATGCGGTACGGGGTCAAGTACACTTCAGTGCCCCGGGCCACAGCTGTGGATCGGTTTGAGCGCTCCCTGTTGGGCGACATACAACGGGGGTTGGCTGCGCGGGACGCGGCGTGGCACAACACAGAGCCCGGACAGAAGGGTCCTCTTCGAGACATCCTGGATATGTCGGAGTACACGGGCATGGTCTTCGGCACAGTGGGTGAGGTGAGCAAGGGGGTGCACCGCACAGTGCATGGTATCGCATGCTTGGCTGCGGACCGGGGTGCCCTCTCATCGCGGGGCACTCGGTTCATCACCCGTGCCCACCAGGAGGCCTTGCTCGCAAGAGATTTCCTCGGGGTCCTGAGCTTGGTGGCCGCTCGAGAGCGTGCTCGCTGCCTCATCAGACGGCGCAGATTCGTCTCCCATCCCGTTGCTGAAGCTGCACAGCACGTCCGAGGATCACCTACACACACACGTGCTCGCGTGGCCCGGACTCTGAACCGTGTGCGCATCACTCATTCCATCCCGCCTTATGCGGGATGCGGGCCGCTTTTTAGGCGGCTTGCTGTGTTGATTTTCTAATTTCTGGGGAACTGCCCTTTTTTGTAATTCACACCTGTACCCGGGAATGAACCTGGCCCGGACTCTGAACCGTGTGCGCATCACTCATCCATCCCGCCTCTATGCGGGATGCGGGCCGCTTTTAGGCGGCTTGCTGTGTTGATTTTCTAATTCTGGGGAACTGCCCTTTTTGTAATTCACACCAGTATACCCGGGAATGAACCTGTACGGGTAAATGATGACCGGTAGGAGGTAGTTGCCAGCCAAGCAGTAAAGCTCGCATCTCTAACTACCCACTCTGCCAGGCACCCTTGTTCGTTTGCGTCTGCCGCATCCGCATATCGGTTGTTCAGCGGGGTATGTAGTCGATATCGTGCCCCTTCGACATGCGCAATTCTAATACTATACCGAGGTACTTGCAGATTTGCGAAAACTACCCGTTTTAACGGATGCTATGTTCGATTACTGCCACATGTAATAACGTGCTGGTTGCCGCCGATGGTGCATGCACAGCATAGCAACGACAATGTCGAATCATTGCGCGTGCCGCTGTTCGAGCTTTGCTCTACTCGTAGAATATCGTCTCTATGCTACTGGTACCGACCGATGATACGGATTGTTTCTTGCTTAGAGACTGCCAATCCTTACTTTTATCGACTAAAGATATATTCAAGAGCCCACTGTGGTCAATGTGCGGATACGAAAGCCAGAAATAATGCAAGCCATACAGTCGTCGCTACCAGTACACGTATAGTCGCTACTGGTACCTGTGCCGTGTACGAGTAGCTTTTTTCGGGTACCAGTACCGGTACAAGTAATCCTTACCGGTACTGGGTACAGATCGACCTTGCCTACGGTGCGTCCGGGGCGAACTGACCAGTATCGGTGAGACAAGCTGATGTCAGGCGGCAGAAACGGGTAATACCCCGTGATAGTAACTGTGAGTCGCTACCTACCGGGACCAGGTGAGGGTGGCAAGACGCTACAAAGCAACGCCATTTCAAACTCAGCACCACAACAACGGACGCGAGCAGAGCGACATAATCAAACACGCACACAAACTCAGCCACCTTGTGGGGACAGAGCAGTTGCCGCTAGAAGCTCCTGCCTCGTCAGCCAGCATCCGGAGTAGCCGCCTTTCAAGTCTCAGCGGCGGAGGACGGCCTCGAAACCACAGCGAACCGGACACACTGCACATTCGGAATTGTCGGACGCCGATCGGTTCAGTCAACGCCATCAAGGCCTCGCTGCGCGTAATCATTCTGCAGCCGCATCAGGGGGACTCCTTGTCAGATCAAAGCCAGATAATTTCTTGCACAAGCAGCCAGCCAGCTTCGGCATTAGCGAGTAAAGCTGGGACGCGCCGGGCCTCCATACACAGGCTTCCTCGCTTACACAGGCCTTCTTCCTCCGCCTGCGGACCTGTCGGATATCTGTTGTCAACCACAACAACCAGTCCAAGACCATTACCCGGTCGTTGCCATCTTTCGCTTTGTCCACGCAGCCATAAAAAAGTTCCTCCTCCCTTCTATAGTGAAGCAGCTATAACTCGTCGACCCCCCCCACTACCTCACCGCCCCCCCATCTCTGTTGCACTCCGCTCTATCCACTGGCGGTGGACTATGGGTGGCGACACCGCCCCCACGAGCAGCGCCGGGACCGTGCAGGCGAAGGTCGGCAGCCCCATCAAGTCTGACCACTCCGACGAGGCGGAGCTGACGGACTATGCCGAAAGTGGAACTCGACTGCTCCATCACTGAGAGCGAAACCTGTCGCTTCGATGCACTGACTCAGGGAGCTGGACAACCGTTCAGCAGCAGGTCTCCGACCTCATGGCTATTTCTGTACTCTTCGAGCGAAGGGTTGCCTCTGCTGCGAGTGAAAGGCGGAGGCTGCAAGGTCTCCGGTTGAAGCTACTTTATAGAAATATGGCCGCTGCGCTCCTCGGCCGACTCATTTCAACCTCGGCTCGAGAATTTGCAAACTACAATGCTGCTTGCAAGACATCTGTGAAGAGGCTATTAGAGCTTCAGGACCGGAGCACCGTCGTTTCGTGCAGCTCAAAAGATACTACGCCATCTCCAGTTCAAGCTCGCCAAAACACGACTTAGGGAAGAACACGTCTAGCGCGATAAAACGAACCGTTTCGAGGGTCCCAAAAGCTCGCCGGCGGCGTGGCGATTAAAATCGCGGAATGTGTGTAGACTGTTGCCAGCTCGCAGAGCCAAGTCTGTGTGCTGCCACGGCGCTACATTCCGTCACACGCAAGTACAGACACATTGATATTCACTAGCATTGCCTGAAAAGCTGCGATGTAAGCAATATCAACGAGAAGCATTTTAGGACATACCAGATAGACGTGATTCGGAGTAAGGGCTGGAAAACACCACTCTTGTCTCTGAATATCATGTGCCTTTGAGGAGTTCCATGGTGGGCAATACTGTTTGTGTTACAATGCTATCCATAATCTTGCCAGTGCATGCATTTAGCGGTTGGTAAGGCACTTGATATTTCTTCATGGTGTTCAAATGGAATTCCCAAACTGCTTCGACAGCTTGAAGTTGAAGGTGAAGCTACTTAAGACAGCCCCCCCCTCTGCCCACCCGTTGGATAAGCCATTTCGTTCCACAAACAATATTTCTGCTGTCGTGGCGTTTTGTACAGGCCAGCACATACATGATGCAGTTCACTGGACCATCCAGGCAGGTTATCCAGGCGTGATCTTGCTTGACCCGATTTTAGCCCGGCATGTGGCTTCTGTCGCGGAAAGATTAGCAGGTGTGGCAATGCATAGTCATGCATGCTATGTATTGCCAGCCAGCCAGTATGTCAATAGGTAAATGAACAGCAATGAAAGCAGCACAACATGAGAAGGAAGTCTCACACATGAAACTACTTCTCGCAATGTACTCAAGGCTGACCAGGTACTACCTCTACCTACCACCTGGCAGCATTTGATATACTACTTGGTGCAAATGTAGGATGCATTCCAGCATGACCCCAGCCCCAACAGTCGAGCCAATCATGCATTGATCCCAATAGATTAACAATCGAGGCTGCTCTAGGAGGCTTGCTGCTGACCAGCTCAATTGAAAGAAGTAATGGACAGTGCGCGACGAAGCTGCACTAAGTTTCCGAAAACAGTGGAAGGAGCAATACAGGAAACGATTTTCTAAAATTACCCATCGGATAGTGTAGTGGACATATATGCAACCCTTTTCTACATGCAGTATTGCAACGAATGCTTGTAGTGTTGCGTGGAAACATAATTTGGATGTAGCAATATATTGACGTCATTGGAGTGTTGCTGATGAAATATTTATATGTATATAAATAAAGAAATACATATAGATGAAATATAGTAGCAGTAGAATATATACAGGCCGATATATAAGATGGCCAAGATATAAAGTAGCTAGGGGAGCGGGCAGCGGGGATCAGGCTCGTCGATTTTTTCCTTCACATTGCGAGCCGAGCAGCACAGATGGGAATTCGACTTTCCAGAAATTAGCCAGCATACTGAAAAGAGTAGAATGATACCTTGTTGCTCGTAATATCATGGTAGCAACGAATGAGATATCAACAACTGATTGGATAAGTGTATGATAGCTTTTCGGACGAACATATAGTACAGCTTTTCGGACCAGCATAGTACCTAGGTACCCGTATATTATTTACTATATAATAATTAATACATATTGCACAGTCTTGTATCATCAGTTACTCGTCTGCTGCAGCTTTGTGTGTCTGTGGGCGTCTGTGGGTACCATGCCATGGCTTCGAGGTTCGCCAGAGTTAATATTTCCTGCGCTGCGAGGCGCGCGCGGCGTCCCGTGCGCGTATCCGTACAGCTGTATCTCTTTCCACAAAAGCGTAAAACCCAGCATATTGTACGGTACGCCGCGCAGCGTACCAGTATCCATCGTCAGAACATTATATATGCACGTGATGTCGCTATGTGGTCGCTGTAAGTGAACAGCCTTTCATTCCATCATCGTCGTCTTCCTTCCTCAGCAGCATTAAGCGCAGCACGTCGCCTCGTCGATATACCCATCACCTCGCCTGATTGCAGTCGCCAGTGCACCTGTCACCATCAATCTGAGCGTCGCCTCCATAAATCTGCCTGTGAACTGCTATACAAGTACGAAGTCCCTCTACCCCACGATTTTGAGAATGAGCGCGCTCGGCCTGTTCCGTTCGCTGTCCAGCGCCGCCGCCGGCGCGGTGCGCGGGATGGCCACCCGCGCGGCCCCAATTGCTGTTGGCGAGAAGGTGTGTGCCGGCCGACCGCTGCCCACCCATAACTACAGAGGTGCATGCTCCACGGGCAGACATTTGCAGCACGCGAATGGAAGACGATGGCGACCGTGTGTCCGTGAAGAGATACGCTTTGGCCGATGTTCGACTCCTGGGGCGTGTACGCGAACTCGCGAAGAGGCGTATTTGGAAATCTACATCGCGAGGTTGGATATGCTAATCAACCCCCCCCCCCCCCCCCCCCCCCCCGGCCCCCGCCCCCCCCCCCCCCCCGTTTCGGCCTGCTTAGGTGCCGGACGTTTATCTTCAAAACCCGGGTGCGCGTACCTGGCTCCACCGACGAGAACCCGTTCGACTGGAAAGATGTATCATCCACTGACCTGTTCAAGGTGGGTTGTCGTCCATTTGCTGTGCGCAGCTGTTCGTCATACCCCCTCTCCCCCTTGCGCTTGTTCTTGCTGGGCGCGGCGGAGCTGAGTAGGGACCCCGCCCCGCCTCGCTCGCAGGGCAAGCGCGCAGTGGTGTTTGCCCTGCCCGGCGCCTTCACCCCCACGTGCTCCTCCACGCACCTGCCTGGCTACGAGGCCGCGTACCAGGAGATCAAGGCTCTGGGTGTGGATGAGGTCTACTGCCTCGCTGTAAACGACGCCTTTGTGATGCGCCAGTGGGGCCTGCACCAGGTACCCCCCCCCCCCCCCCCTCTCTTCCCCATCACACAGTCTCCATATCTCCCACTCAAGCGCGACTCCAGAGCTCAGCCACAATACCCTTGCACCAACTTGCCCGCACCTACCGCGCAGGGCCTGCCGGAGGACAACTCGACAGGAAATTTCCAGAATGTGAAGCTGCTGCCGGACGGCGCCGCGGCCTTCACACGCGGCATGGGAATGAGCTGCCTGTGGGACACCGAGCGCGGCTTTGGGGAGCGCTCTTGGCGCTACTCTGCCGTGATTGCCGACATGACGGTGGAGCAGCTGTTTGTGGAGGCGCCCTTTGTGCAGAACTCCGGGCCCGACCCCTTTGAAGTCAGCGACGCCGGCACCATGCTGGCCTACCTGAAGAAAGCCCAGTGAGCTCGCAGAGAAGACTAATGAAATCACAGCCAAAATGGTCCAGTGGCGCACCCAATGGGGATGTAGTGATGTCCCACAACCGCCTAGCGCTCTATGTAAAGTTACCCTCCCTAAAGCAGCTGCCACATAAAGCATGCATGCGCGCATCGAAGACACATCCGCAGTCTTACAATTGAACGTTCTTGGGAACATGGGCCACCAGCCTCGAGAAATCCTCACTGAGGCAGCCCCGCTGCAGCCCTGGCGACCGCTGCCTGGGCCACGGGCAGCAGGGGGTGGTCGGGCGGCGTAGTGAAGTCGGTGGGGCATCCCCCCTGCGCCCAATTGGCCAGGTCCTGCATGGGCGCAGTACGTCAGGCGGACATAGATGGAATTCACTGGGCATATGCAGGATGGGGCTGGTGCGGTTCACCGCACCTGGAGGTAGTCCACGTCCTGTAGCTTTGGCAGTGTCGTCGCGGGTGCCACAGATAGACCTGCTTTCTTCGCGCTGGAGGCCGTATCTGCGTAGACTGTGTCGGTGCTCCACGTTATGCTCTGCAGGCGCCACGGTCAATTTATTAAGACGGGTCAGCTAGGGCGCCATGGTTTTGTTTTGGTGGTGGTGGGGGAGGGGGGGGGCATTGGACTCACCTTCAGCATGTTGCCTGGCGGCTGGGTGAGCCCAATGAGATAGTAGCCGCCATCAACAGGCAGGCCCCAGCACCATCTGCACCAACAAGATCCCTCCTCTATCAGCATCGGCAGAGAATTTGAATAGAGCGAGGGATTGCATAGGGGAGGGCACACCTGATGGCTGTCAAGAGCGGCAAACGCGGCTGTTACGATATCTGCGGAGACATCGGGGATGTCGGTGCCGATGATGACTGCCTGTCGTTGGGCAAGCAACAGAGGTCAAGATATAGAGGGAGCTGCGCTGCTTGTCGCCTGATCTTTCCCCTCCCCTATCTCCGACCATTATGTGCTTGACCGGACCTCGCCTCAGTTTTCCTGGAAATCACAGTCCGGCCGAAATGCAGAATAATGAGCGCGAACCTTGGCCGCTCCCTCGTCAAACATATGCTGGAAAGCGCCAGCCATACGCTCCCCAAGGTCAGGATCAGGCACCTGCGTGTGGACGGGGATGTCCTGAAGTTCGGGGGGTATCAGTACCCATCCGCCCTTGTGATTCGGTCAAAGGCTGCCATACCTCCTCTACAGGGATGCGGGCGGGCTGCGAGGGGAAGCGCCCACCAGGTACAAACCCGCCAGCCAGGCCTCGCATGCCGCCTTCTCGGAGGGATCCGAGTTGAACAAAGTGACCTCCACCCCTGCGCATCTGGCAAATTCCCGTTTGCATTCAATCAGCCGTGTGCTGGGCAACGCCTGCCCCCGCATAGTCTTCCTCGCAATAATTTCCTCCCTTGGCTAGTGCACTCCCCGCCCCGCCAGTAACCCCGAACCTCCTTTCAATGTCTGGGCATTGCAGGTAAAGCACGCCTTTTCGTCTCCGTGAAGCAGTGCTCCGCGAGGGCCTTGTACAGCGCCGCGGCCTCCTCGCGCCTATGCTCTTGGCCAACCTGCTCTTCACCTGTCCCGGCACAGGCAATCGTGCGAAGACGCCCCACAGCGCAGGCGGCCATGCCCCCGGCCTCGAGATCTGACGACGGCAGCGCGTCGCAGTTTCGCTGCGAGGTCTCGAACACCCGCCTTCGCCCACAAGCGACTGTTCGGCACCCTATCCTTTCTGGCTTGGCTGTCGAGGCAGTATCGGTCGGGTGATCGGTGACTCGGTACCGGCCTACCCCTCGAAACTCGAGTCCATCGGTAGTTAAGCAGTCGCAACGCCTGTACTCTGGGTACGTTTTCGTTCACATCTCCGACCTGCTGCGCCAATGCCACCATGTTTTAGGGATATTTTCCTGCAATCCTTACGAAGACGAATCAGGCAGGGCGGATAGGCGGAATGTTCGTTTTACAACGAATTTTCGTTCTTCCGCGCGCGATCATATTCCTCGCGGCGGATATGCTGATTTGGCAAAACGTACTGATGGGACCGCGCGGTGAAGGCGCCACGTCGCCACAAAGTACCGAGTATGCAGGCGGTACCAGTATGCTGTGGCTGCGCGCGCCTCTCATCTTTCAAGCCCGACGATCAACCCCTACCGAGCATGCATGCGCAGCACCCGGCCTAGAACGCCGAAGCCCCGTCTCTCGCAGCACTGTGCTGGACGTCCCACAGCAGAATCTCCGTACTGCAATCTCCCTACGCGCGACCATCGACCCATTAGCCTCAGTACTGCCGAACTTCAGGTGTACAACACGCACTGCGATGACGCTGCTGCGCTGCCGGCCGCTGTCGGCGGCCCCTAGGGGCGTGCCCCCCCGGCTGGTCGGCGCCGCGCGCCGCCCGGCTCTCGCCATCGCCGCCCGCCCGCCGCCGCGAACCGCCAGGCGGGGCGCCCCGGGGCCCGTGAGGGCAGTATCGACAGACGAGACGGCCGGTGGGTGGCGACAAGCCGGAGGGGGAGGCCGCGCAGGCGGCGGTGGAGACGGGGGTGGCGGTGGCGGACGCGGAGGCGCCGACGGCTGCTGCTTGCCGCGAGCTGGCCATCCTGGACGAGGTGCAGGTGAGAGTCGAGGGGTGGCCCTCTTGCTACGGTACCCTGTCGATGCGGGGTGCACTCGTGCACCATGCCGTACGAATCTCAATCATAGATGTGGGTGCCGACAGCCGGCTTGTTTAGCGAGCAGACAACCGCAGGGTTGCTGCGAGAGCCCGCCACACCTTCGTCAGACGTGACGTATCAACTCACTTTGGCGGGCTGGTTGCCGGCGCGCCCCAGATAACGCACGTGGCGAGCGGCACGGTGGTGGACGCCGGCAGCGTGCTGCGGGAGAGCGACGCGCAGCGCATCCTCGTGCCCTTTCTCACCCAGTTCGGGGACTTCGACTCCTGGGAGCTAGCCCAGAAGCTGGTAGACCGCCTGCCAGAGCTGCGCGAAGCTGGTAAATCCCCCCCCCCCACACACACACACTCCTCCTCCTTACCCATCACCACCATTCCTCGAGTCCTTCTCCCCACATTAAGCTCGGCCCTAGCCCTCCCATCGCACTCTCCTGGGTAAGACCCACCCCTGTCGCCGCTCCTCGACCCCAGGCGTGGAGCTGGTCGCCATCGGCATCGGCTCCCTGGCCGCGGCGCGCAAGTTCTGCACCAGCACTGGATTCCCAATGGGAAACCTGTACGCGGACACCACCGGGAAGGCGGCCATGGCGCTCGGCTTTCCGCCTGGCCTCGGCCGCAAGGTGCCCCGCGGCGCCTGCACGCCACCCGCGCCACCCATGTGCCTGCCCCCTCCCCCTCGCTGCAAGGCACTCCACACTGCTGCCAGCACTGCCCCCCTTTGTCTCCATGAAGCGCCCCTCAAGATTTCCCTTTTTAGATAGGAGGCCTGCGTGAGCGCCTCCCACCCATCATCACTCATCGGCACTGCGCATGGGACTGCGCGCACCAGGGCGGCGAGCTGGAGTCGCTGGAGGGTAAGGTTAACGGCTACGTCAAGCTGCTGCTCATGTGCGCCGGCATTGGGTCGCCCGGCACGCTTCGGGAGGTCTTCAGGGGGTGAGTGGCGCGGGTCTGCTTCCCCTCCGTGCGCCCTTGGGGGGTGGGGGCAGCGGGAGGCGTCACGCAGCAGCAGGTTGAGGGGCGGCAGCGGGTGGGGGTGGGGAGCAGGGTCGAGCTCTCAGCCCTAATAGAACTTGAGTATCTTTCTGCATGCTGTACAGCCGCCGCTATGTGGTAACATAGCCCAAATATTTGTGTCTGTGTCTGTCTCTCTGTGTGTTGGTGAAGGTGGCGGGTACTCTGTATGCCAGTGGCTCGCTGAAGGCTACGCCTGCACACAGGCATACAGAGACCTTAGACAGGAGCCTTGATTCAGCCACCGGTGCCGAGGCGCAGTTTACTATATTTCAAGGTTTTGGGATGTGTGTGTTTGTGGTATATGATATCTATGCGTCAGTGACTGGGTGGCGAGGTAGCGGTGGCGCCCTGGCGATTAGAAGATACATAAGATCTGATCATTCTGGGAGAAGGTGCATGAGTCTGAACTGGCCAGCAGCTACCCCACCTGCGGTATGGCAGGGTCTCATAATATAGACGCGGCAACGCGTCTGTGGGGTTTACAGTAGAGGTTCAAGGTCTGGCGGCCGAGTGTGCTAGCTGGCCCTCTTTGGCACATACACTACATATACATATACATATACATATACATATACATATACATATACATATACATATACATATACATGTACATATACATATACATATACATATACATATACATATACATACACATATACATATACATATACATATACATATACATATACATATACGTATACATATACATAGACATAGACATAGACATATACATATACATAGACATATACATATACATATACATATACATATACATACATTACATATATATATACATATACATATAACATATACATATAACATATAACATATACATATACATACATATACATATAAATATACATATACAATATACTATACATTACAATACACATACACATACACTACCACATACACATATAAATTACATATACATTACATATACAATATAACATATACATATACATAGACTATACACATACATATACCCATACTATACATATACATATACATATACATATACATATACTTCATATATAGACATATACATCTTACATATACTATACATATACATAACATATACATCTACTTAGACTTTACTATAACTTATACTTATACTTAACTTATACATATACATACACAATAAATGTACATATCACATACACTAACACAAACATATACATATACATAACATATACTATACATATACATATACTATACCATATACCTATACATATACATATACATATACATATACATATACATATACCTATACATATACGATCATATACGATTACATATACATATACATATACATATACATATCCATTTCATATACATACTACATACTACTACTACATATACATATACATATACTATACATAGACATATGCATATAATATCCATATATCATATATATAAAAACAAAAAAAAACGATTACAATATACATATACCTTATCATACATATACATATACTATACGTATACATATACATACATACATACATTTAATTTATATATAATGTCAGATGTAGTCAATCTAGATGGTTTACACAGTACTTAAGCAATGTTGTATTGCGCACGATCCCCGCGGTCGGCGCACGGTACTGGGGCCTGGCCGGCCTGCACCAGCACCACGACCTGAGGGAATCCGCCCTCGGGCACCGGCCACTCCTCTGCTTGCGCTCGCTCAACCGGCTCGCGCAAGCAGGTCTCGACTCTAGCAGTCGAGCAGAGTGTCAGCTTACTCTATGCCGACTCGGACCCGAGCCTCAGCCTCCCGAGACGCTACACCTTCCCCACCCCGCGACAGCAGGATGCTCCCTCGCCCTGTACCGGAAGACGCCCTAGTCGACGACGCCCCGGGCGGCGCCACAGCGGCATCCATCGCGGAATTGGAGAAACGCCTGACGGCCCAAGCGGAAGCCCTGGAGAAGCGACTGGTCGAGCAGTTCGAGGCGGCTACGGCCGCCTTACTCGCTCGACTGGCCCCTCCCGTGCAATCGCCTCCTCCCAAAGGCACCCAACCAGCCATTCCCGCGGGCGCGCCTGCGCCCGAGGGTGGTGAGCAAGGAGCGCAAGAGCCCCTTCCCGCTGAGCTCGACACCGAGCTCGAGTACGTCGACTTCGCCTACTTCGGTCAAGTCCCCTCTTCCGGTCTGGAGCCACCCCCACGCGACGGCGACGAGCCTCGCTTGTGGATTCTGACCGACGACGACACCGAATGGGAAAAACGCCTGACGGCCCAAGCGGAAGCCCTGGAGAAGCGGCTGGCCGAGAAGTTCGAGGCGGCTACGGCCGCCTTACTCGCTCGACTGGCCCCTCCCGTGCAACCGCCTCCTCCCAAAGGCACCCAGCCAGCCATTCCCACGGGCGCGCCTGCGCCCGAGGGTGGTGAGCAAGGAGCGCAAGAGCCCCTTCCTGCTGAGCTGGACGCACTCGACACCGAGCTCGAGTACGTCGACTTCGCCGCCGCCCGCGGCCTCGCGGAGCAGCGGGGTCTGACAGCGTACGACAAGTACTTGTATCTTCGCTGTTATGCTAAGGCATGCGGCCAATCCCTGGCGGTACGGCCGTCACTGCATTACAGTGTACAATACCTGGGCCGCCCGTCCCACGCACGGCGCCCGCGCCCGGGCTCTGGAGCGCCCTGCACGGTGTCGATGGCGGCCGAGCCCCACCTTCTTGCCGCCCTCTCTCCGGCGCCGGCCTGCCGACCAAGTTTTGGAGCGTCTCCCCGCTGGAGCCTTCCGCCGCTTGGTCCTTTTCACCCACTCCCACTGACTGGCTGCGGGACGCCTGCCTGGCAGCGGGCGCCCAGCCGCCCCCCAGTGTCACGTGGGCATCGCACAGGTTGCGCAAAGGAGCGGCCTCGGCAGCGAGCTGCTATGCTGCGGTTCTGCTGCTAGCTCGTCCCCGTCCGGCCGCTACACTTCGCTACATGTGCAAGCCTTTGGCTTTCTTCTCTGGCAAATCGTGCCTCCTTGGGTAAATGGTCAGATGTAGTCATCTAGAGGTTTACAGTACTTAGCAATGTTGTATTGCGCACGATCCCCGCGGTCGGCGCACGGACTGGGGCCTGCCGGCCCGCACCAGCACCACGACCTGAGGGATCCGCCCTCGGGCACCGGCACTCTCTGCTTTGCGCTCGCCTCAACCGGCTCGCGCACCCACCCACCCACAGCCATCTTTCTATGCCGAGCCGCCCCCCAGTGTCACGTGGGCATCGCACAGGTTGCGCAAAGGCGAGGCCTCGGCAGCGAGCTGCTATGCTGCGGTTCTGCTGCTAGCTCGTCCCCGTCCGGCCGCTGCACTTCGCTACCTGTGCAAGCCTTTGGCTTTCTTCTCTGGCAAATCGTGCCTCATTGGGTATATATATGTATATATATATATATATATAAACAGTCAGATATGAAGATAGAATTATATTACGTAGATATATATATACGTATTTATACATTTATCTATTTTTAGTTATATACATATACTTACATATATCCTGCCACATTAATTACTACGAGGTGAGTCTATAAGTCTGTCTGTCCGTCGCCGACTTTCGGTGCGGTTTCGCATACATTATTAGATAGATCGAAAATGTATCCGTTATAGATTTCGTCCTATTTCCGCGCAAGTCAAATTAACCGCCGCGCTTACCTGATAACTACATATACCTGTACCGGTCGGCCTGGTCGTCGCCGTTTTTCATGTCTACGGGGCGGGCATGGCGCGAAGGGCATTGGCGAATGGGCATGGCATATATATACCGGGCCACCTCCCCGCCCGTGTGGGTCAGTGACGAACGGCTGCCCGGTCTTGGTCTCGGTCTCTAGGCGCGGGTGGTGAGGGTGCGCCATCGTGCGGAGGTACTGCGGCGCCGGTCACATGCGAGCAGCCCGCGCGTCAGGCCGGTGCTACGCACTAGAGGCGGCGCATGTGCCGGCATCGGTTCCGGCGCCGGGCCGCGAAAAAGTGGGGTAGATAGCAAGGTAGTTGGCCGCGAGGGGCGAGATCGCGCCCCGATGGCGCTGTGAGCCAGTTTTTTTGGCGAAGCTGGAGGTTGCTCTGACGGGGCATCGGGTTCGGCGGCGCGGCGTTGACGGCGCGCAGTTGATCGTAGCCGGGAGTCGGGTGGTCGTCCGGCGCTCCAACGAATCATATATAATCGCGAAAAATCATGCGATCTGTGTGAGAGCATTCGGGGGCGTGCGCATGGATCGGCGGTCTAGCTCACTGTGTTCTCCGGGGTCTGCACGTCTTGGGGTGTGACTTCGCTAGGTGAAGGTGTAGAATAAAGGTGCGGCCGGCGCCCTGTGGATCGTAGCTGAGAGGCGGGTGGTCGTCGGGCGCTCCCCCGAACAATATGTAAATCTCGAAAGAGCAGGCGGCGATCTGTGAGAGAGCACGCGGGCGCGCGCGCGTAGGCCGGCGGTCTGGCAAACCGGGTTCAACGGGGTCGTGCGTGTGATTTCGCTAGGCGAAGGTGTAGGGGGAGGGTGCGGCGGCGGGATGCCGACGGCTGAAGGGGGTGGGGGGCTGGGGAGGCCATGGTGGCGGCGGGTATTCCGAAGCAGCCTTAGTCCGTGGGCCCTTATGCACATGACTTCCAACACGGGAGTAAAGTGCTACTCTCGGAACACCGCTTAAAAGCGGCGGAGAATTATGAAGTAGCCGCAACAGCTGAGTCTGCCATTTTCCAGTTTCGTGTTCCACACAACGATTAGCTGTCATGTAATAACATGTTGCGGGCAAGGTCACATGTTGTCTAAAGACCACAATATAAGCACCCGGCTCGCCATCCGAGTGTGATACTCTCGTCCGTACGTCCGCGTGTTACCATGCCATATGGAGAAGACCCAGACGCCAAGCCAACGCTCAAGTCGCTACAAGCAGACATGCCGGCCAAGTCTACATTGCTGCCAGAGCTCACATCGTCGCTGGCTCAATTGACGGCTCGTGAAAGCGGTGTCGATGGCGATGGAGCACATGGCTTTGGACCCGGGCAGCGCGATGCGGGGCAGCCGACATGCAGCGGGGGAGCCGCAGTGCGCCCCGACTTGCTAGAGCCAGCCCAGAGCGGCCATGTCGATTCAAAATCCACGAGTGACGAGGACGACCACCTCGCAGTGCCAAAGCTGTTGTAGAGAGCTGAGTATGGCTACGGGGACGTTTGACCGGTTAGCCGGGTGCCCGGGTTGTTTCCGATGCGCGTACATGCGTTACGAACGACTACCTCAAGCCGGATGGCCGGCGTTTGCCGGCTCAGGAGGAGTACACTTGATGACGTGTTTTGGGGTGCACACCGATGTTCTCTTTGTGCCTCTCGACGAGATGCTACCCTACGTTCCGGCGGCTAATCATGACTTCACCCAGTACCTCGCGCGTGCTCGCAACCACGTGGAGGCCATCGACAAGGCGTTCCGCTTTCGTCTGGCCTTCCGCGGGAAGCTGAACGATATCCAGCGCGTGCACGGTGACCATGGGGCGTTGGACGTGTTGCGGGCTCAGCTTTTCCAGCCCGCAGCGGAGCACTTGGGGTCGGTGGCATTTAACGACTTGATGCGCGACTACAAGCGCCGCGTCTTCGAGGCGACGGTCTCAAGTAGCGCCAAGGCAAACGCCAATGCTCGCGTGCATGCGACGCTCGTAGGCCGCGGCGTGGATGTGGGCGAGGTGGTTTTCGTGGGCGCGGCCGCAAATGTGAGCACGAGTGATGGTGAGGGGCGCCTTCCGTCGGAGCAGCTGGCGCTTTGCGAGGCCACCCTTCGGTGACAGCCGTCTGGCGTACCTTGGCAGCTCAGCAACGACGGGATAAGCGACCCGTGTCCGGTCTGGACCCTCCAACCCTATATACGGCATTTAGACCTTTCTCGGTGCGGCGCTACTTACAACACCAACCTAGTGCGGCTCAAGCATCCGCACACCTGCACATGACGATTTACAACCACCTCCAGTGCCATCCCTTCTCTACGCTTGTTTGTGGTTGTACTCTACATGTTGCAACTGGTTCGCAACGACATTCCTTCGCGCGTGTACGTTACGCACGAGACGCGGGATTCGAGCGCGACGGGCGCGCGGGGCGGCCCTCATACCTGAATCTTGCCCCGCAAACCCGCACCGCCATGTCTAATCTGTCTAGCAGTTACAGTTCAACTGTTCAACCCCCGGAAAATTACCCGCCGCCGCCTAGTATTTTTTCCGGGATGGCCCCGCCCCCTTTTAAGGTGTCGGTAAGCGCCGCACTTGCGTAATTGACGAGCCCGAAGCTCTCACCCCTTGGGTAGCTTCACTAAGGACCAGGCCACATGAAACTCTCGGCTCGGGCGAGCTTGGACAGCGCTCCCTTGACTACCTCTCGAGCTCTCTCACTAGCCACACTCTGCGGAAATACTCCGGAAAACGGACTCAGTTCGCCGAGTTTTGTCACGTCACGAACATTAGCACCCCGGAGGCGACTACTGCCACCGTCGTTCGGTAGGTTGCCTAGATCGGTGAGCGAGGTCACATTGGTGCTAAGTAGTCATTGCATCCCTATATGTCGACCATTATAACACCTTCGTCGAACTGCACAACATCGAACCCATCGTTAAGAACAACATGCACCGCACCGCACCGCACCGCGACGTGGCCTGATGCTTAAACAACGCCGCCTGAAGGCTATCGCCTTACGGGTCCCGCCACATGTTGATGTCGCTTACTCCTTCGTTGGGCGTGCCGAGTTAATTGTTTATTGCCCCCCCCCCCCCCCCCCCCCCCTTTTCGAGCACCGGTACGAGTGATGGGCCCTCATGGCCGCGGTTGTCAACTTTGTGTTTTTTGCCCGTAGACTTACTAGCGCGTTCTGCCGAGTGCGAGACGTGCACGTCGATTCGTACAACATCACCCTACAAGTGTACCGCGAGAAGGGCCGCGCCGCTCGGCGTGGTCCCGACGACTTGCGCTTACTGCTCCTCCCCGTCGAGGAGCACCCCCACGTAGTCCGTCTCACGCATTACTGCTACGTCGACCACGTCCAGTCGGTTCCCTTGGGCCATGTTTCCTTGGCCGTGACCAAATTCTGGGCAGCCACCCCTGGCGAGCACTCCAAGTCGTTGACTGCCGCTACCATGTCGGGCTGCCTCTAACTAATGGCCGATCGTCTCGTCGGTGCACCCCCCCCCCCCCCCCTTGCAAGCACCTCGTGGACTTCCCACACCCTCCAAAAGGGCGCAACGTATGTTGCGAACTCCATCGGAGTTCCATCGTCCCACATCGGGCATCAAGGCGGGTGGGCGCGCAACTTCGACGTCGTCCCCAACGTCCTCCCTTCGCCTAGCACGTGGTTCTTCTTTGGCCACAACCCACCCCTTCGTCACTTCAAGTTCAACAAGACTCCACAGCGGTGGCCCTCCCGGTATCCCCTAGTGACCTGCTTCGTCGACCTGACACTTCTTCGCTCTTCCTTCCTTGGCAAAACCAAACTCAACTTGAATGATCTAAACTAGTTTATGGGGTTTCCTTTTTTTCTACTACCCGATTTCCGGCTACATGTGATGATGCTGCTGGAGTGGTACGGGTTACTAGTTCACCGGTCGCAGCGCCCTCTTTGTGTGCAGCACGAGTAGACATAAAAAAGCCGTAACAACTGAGCATGCCACCTTCCAGTTTCGATGTGTTCCACACAGCGCTCCCCTTGACGTCGTTTTCCCTCCACGCTTCTTGCCAATTTCGGCTTTTGTCCATGTAAAACAATCTGCGCCGACCTTTTTGGCAGAACCATACTCTAATTGTTGATACTCGCGCTTTTGTAATTCAGAATAGGATCACACTGTACCCCGGCTTCTGGCTGTACCAAGTTGTTGGCTTCATATTGTACCATGTATTCGATCGACCCCCGACTTCTGGCCGTGGCGTGGCCGGTGGGGGCGAGCACCGTGGGGCGTCCTCCGGCCCCTCAAGCCCCCTCTGGTAGGGCGTCTGCCGTGGGGGTCGCGGTTCTGGCGGGGGCGGCGGTGGTGGTGGGCACGCGGCGCTGCAATCGCGCGGGTGCAGTCGCCGACGCCAAACGGCGGCGTTGACAAGCAGTTCCGGTGTTGCGATGGCGGTTGCGGACGCACCTACCTTTACCAGCGGCCCGACCCCATGTACACGCACGTGAACCACGGGATGGAGTCCGACGAGCCGGTGGTAGCTGCTATGCACTTCGCCTACGCTGCGACTTTCGACCCCTATGTGTATGTGCGGAGCGCCCCACAAGCCGGCTGCCCGCGCTCGGGCCACCAGCATGTGTTTTATGGCGCGCGAGCGGCGGCCCGTGCCGCCACCCGCGAGTTTGCCCCCCCCCCCCCCCCCCCCCCCCTCTCCCACATCTACGCCCCCCCCGGTGTGGCTCCCCCGGGCGCTGCAGCGTAAGCACGCGTCGGCTGCTGCCTCAGCCGCCCATGATGCCGCCCTCGTGGCCACCCATGCGCTATCCGTGACGTCAACCGTATGATGCCATGTACGGCGTTGCGGGGTATGGCTTTCGGCGTCTGCCCCGCGGCTCGGCATGTCCTCTTCCCCTGCTAGACCGTACGCTAGCCTATGCTAATAGCTTCCCTCCTACCAATGACTGGGCCGACGGGGCCGAAGGCGTTGTCTGCGTATTTGCGGGGCTACTACTGCGACCCTACCGATCCAACAGCCCCGCAGTTGTGCGGAAATTGGCGGAGCGGCGAGTGTGGCTGTGGAAGGCGGGGGATGCTGTGCGCGGCGGCTTCTCGGTGTTCGGGACGCAGCGATTGTTGCGCGAGTCGCGGGGTAGCAGGGAGTTACACAATCACCATATGGATGCGGGGGAGCTGCCGGCGGGCACGTCTCGGAGTGCCCGCCGGCGGAAGCGCCGGCGGTCTGCGAGGGCGCGGGCGGCTTATGCAAAGGCTGCGGAGGGGGGCGCCGATGCTGCGGCGGATGCACTAGGCTCCATCACCATGCACTTCGTAATTAGGCTGTAATACCCCGTATTTATCATGTGATCTTACCAGTATAATGACACTCGTATGCTGTCATTCCGTGACATACTCGTAATAAACTGCATCAGGCGCATATCATGACGCATCATGACGCATCATCAACAGCGGACTATTTTGGGTCTGCCTTTATAGAAGCCCCACAATCTCGCTGCGGTCTGGCCTAATCTGCGATAGCGCGCGCGCGGCAGTGCCAGTGAGCGGGCGCGCGGCAGTGGGCGGCGAGGCCCGCGGCAATGGGCGGGCGGAATAAATCATTTACATCGGCCGGGACCGCCACGCGGCGGCCGGCCTGCTGCTCGCGGGTGCCGGCAGCGGCTACAGCGGCCCGGCGGCCGCGGCTCGCGACACGAACGCCCCACCGCCCGCCCTGGCCCCATCACCACCCCGGCCCGGGCCGGCACTCCAGCCGCCGGCTTGGCGCGGGCGGCTTGGCCTTCTTGGCCGGGGGCTCTGGGCTACTGCCCTCGTCGACGTTGTCGCCGGGGACGGCTTGCGTGGCGGCCAGGTTCTTGATCACGTTGGTGTTATTGTGCTTGATGATGCCGCCCGCCCTCTATCTATTGCTGCTGCGCCAGCACGCCCACCAAGCCGTGGAGCTTTGGCGACGCGGCGGTGCCCGCCAGCGACAGCAACACGGCCTTGTTGCGCTGATCACTCAAATAATACGATCGGCTTACTGCCAAACGTAGGGATTGGGCGGGGGTCTGACGCAGCAACTAACAGCGAAAGTCAGTATGCGTGTTGATTGCTTGTCGCGGCGGTGGCTGTGTAATCGAACAAGTGCGAAAAAAAAACGCGACTCACCTGCGGCTTCCCAGTGTGGCGTCACCTCACAGACCTCGAGCCAGCGTAAGGGATCCCCGTCTGAGTGTCCCGCGGCCATCATTCGTCAAAGACAACTGACATCACCGCCTTGACCTCAGCTACATGAGCAACATCAAAAGGTAACGCAGCTCGGGGCGGTCAGCGCCTGCGAAATTCTAACCCTCTACGCAGTCATGTCACCCACCCGTCGACTCGCTGTACCTATCGCGGTGGACTCCAGCCCCCGGCTCGTGGGAGTATGGCATGGACCGTCAACGGAGGCGTTCCGAACGCCAGTGCCCATGTCAGATTCCGTGGGGGGGGGGGGGGGGGGGGGGGGGGGGGGGGCTATGGTTATGGGTTCAAGATCTGGGCACGCGTTGCGTCGGGTGCGGACGAGGTAAAGTACAGCGAGACGACACCCTCATCGGACACTTGAAAACCATGATGGAGGGTGCTGGGGGACGAGCAGCTACGGTACTGTCTGGCGAGTGTGCGTCAGGTAGGCGCAACCGCTATCTAAAATAATAAATAAGTCCGGCGGCGCCGCGCCTAGACGAATCGCACTCTATGTTTCATTATGTTATATTATGTTATTATATGAATACTATATTATAATGTTCATATAATGATAAGTATAGAATATATATTAACAAATTATAATAATAATATAACATGATATATAAATATCACTACCTAACATATATATATAAATACATATATATGTATATATATATTATCTACTATTATAAATATAGTAGTATATTAATATTATAATATATAACTATATATTATATAGCGCAGATCATAGCAGTACAGTAGTGCGAGTACCCGGCTTGCTGCGTGTCCATAGCGTAATATCCGCGTAATTGTGTGCAGCCCTGATCCATATCCCGCATGGCGACCGTATTTAGCGTGTAAATGAGGACACATGTGTCCTCATTTGCTGACACAGACGTGTTCCAGGGTCGTACTTCGCCCGTAACTACCCCTTAATGGGGAAACGAAGGTACAAAGATGTAATGAGCTTGTAATTCGACGGTACGCGTATGCACGAGCCCATACAGTAATAAGACAAGCGACTGCCTACGTCGGGGCTGCCGAACGGCTTGTAGTGCCGCAAGAGGCCGGCTGGCACACGGTGCAGCAAAAATTCTCCCAGCTACCGAACACAAATCCAGGTACTCAACCAGCACCCACCCGCCGGCATCACCCGGCGTTACCCACCATTCACGGCTCCTCGCCTCGTTCAGTATGGCCAACCAACTGCCCGCATCGTACGACAGCGTCCTAGCACAACGTAAGACACGATGTTCAACCGTTTCCTCGACCGACAATTGGTCGTGAGGGGGTGCATCCATCTCGAGCCGGGGTGGGTTACAAGCCGCAAGAGCGACACCAACATGTATACCTCTCTCGACAAGGAACAGACATGGCCGGGCATCCTCGGCGTTGGGGCAGAGGGTCTCCGGGGCTGGAAGTTATTCATCTTCGACGCGCCGGACGACACCCGGGTATCTGATGGAGACCTGTTTGATAGCGAGGTCGACGGGACATGGCTCGCTGCGGCGCGGGATCAGCGTGCCGCGCCATGGAAGTGTGCATCGAGAAGGACCCAGCCAGTAGGGAAACCAAAGCTGCGGGAAGCCTTCGTCGACAAGTTCAAGTTGTTCACGGCAGTGCAGTGGCGCTCGCGGCTACGGCCCTACTTTCCCGCTACTTGTGCATGAACCATCCCCCTGACACGGCGACCAATGTGCGCAGACTGGGAGAGACTGCCAACAATTGGGAAGCCGACGTGGCGGGTGGCATCGTCCCCGACTACCCGCACCCAGCAAGTGCAGCCTTCACTGCACTAAGGTTGCAACACTCATGGCAGCCTTCCTGCCGTACCCCAACATGCCATGAGGCGTGGTCGAGGCCACCGGGCCGGCGTACTGACTCCCATCATGCAATGGGCATATAGATATCGGCAGCTAAGAGCTTGTTCTATACTGGTCGAGTCACGAAATTTTGCAGTGAGACCAGCTGAGGAGATGCTCCACCCCCCCCCACCCCCCCCTTGGGAGAGTAGACTGCGGACATGTGAGGCATAGTTGGGCCACCAGCCAGAGTGCTTAAAGGTACAGATGAGGCATAGTTGCCTATAGTCAGTAAAGTAGCGGGTAGCAGCACGCAAAAGTGCTATAGTTTTAGCATGGTGCAACAATCTGACAAGCCTTACCCATATGACTGCCCCAACTGTGTCACCTCCCCTCGCCGTCCCACGTACCCAGCAGACTGCCAACATGGTTGTTTAAAACCGTTGTCGATTCAGATGATGGAGACCTCACAGACCCGCCACTGACAACGCCGCAAGGGGGCTATGTTTCGGGCGGTGGGCGTTGGGTGCGCGGGGCACCCGCGGCCGGGGCGCTGGGCGGAATTGCTGGGCAGCATAATTTGATTGATGGCACTTACCACCTATACGGAGATTCCGCTACTAGTGTAGGGTCATTGGTTTATATGTGCACCACACATACTGCCCAACATCATGTGAGGACATGCCAAACCGGAATAAGTGATGGTTTGTCACTATGTTAGGATCAGCATAGAAGCATCACAGTTTCTCACTGATGTGCTTCAGGGCGACAGGGAAGGCGTGATGCCCCCCTGCGAGTTTTTGGCCGAAGGGGCGCCTTGCTCTGCCACACAACAGTGCCGAAGGGGGGACCCTTTCATCATGCGCTCAATTGCGTGCAGTCGGCACACAACGAGTAGGGTGAGGTCCGGCACCGAAGGGTTGGTGTGGGTCACCTCCAGGAAGTACTGCACTTCTTCAACATACATGTGGTCGTCTTGCTGATCCACCTTGGCACGCATGTCTCGCAGTACATCATGGTTGCCGTACTCATAACTTGGCACCCGCTGCTCGTCCCATGTCTTGTGCTTGAACACCACAGGCCTCCGTGCCCCGGGCTTCTCATGCACAACCTGCATGAGTGTGCATCAGAACTCAGCGGCATGGCCACACTATGTAGGCAGTTTGGAGTCATGCGTCGTGGGGGGGGGGGGGGTGACTTTATCCAGAAGTTGCGCTTACATCATTGTGTCCCGGTGTACGATACAGAAGTAGCCAGGAATGATGTCCCCTCCCCTATCGTGCACTGGTGATACATGTTGTACCTGCGGGGTAGTGCAGCCAACAACCTCATTAACCATAGTCAACGATCATAACAAATCATTTTCGACCGCAGATAAGAGTTAAATAGACTCCTGCCCGTCGATTATTTCGCAAACCGCATTTCCTTTGCTAGCGCGGTCTGGGCAGCGGGGCGCCAACGCGCAACAAGGTAGCAACGCGCAACAGGGTACGCAAGTAGGCGGTTCACGCGTAGCAGAAAACGTCGTACATATCCGGAAAATGCTGCGTTACGATTCTGACCTATGACAAACGCTAAGATTCTGACTAAATGGGGGGTGGAGTGGGGGCATAGGGCCCCGGGGGGGGGGGGGGGGGGGGGGGGGGGGGACTTGATGTTGTGGGGGTCGAGCCCCATTTCATATGCGCGCTTCCATGCCAGCTCAGGCTCCAGTGTCCCAGTTCCTTGACAGTGATTATCCAGCGCCTCTGCGCAAGCCGCCCAGTTGGCGGGGGCGGCTAAGGCGCCTTGCTGCACGGCGGTTGAGGTCCCGGTACTGAAGTCATACCTCGCAACAACGTCTCCTCCGCCGTCGCTGTCGCTGCGGCTGTCGTCAGAGGAGTTGCCTTCCACAACCCCCGCGACAATGCCCTCGGCGTTGCTATCGGCGTCGAGAAGTTCGCGTAGCTCTTGTCTGGTGTACATATGCGCGGAAGCATCTAAACGAATGGGCGTGTAACAAGGATAAAGCACATCAAATCATCGTTTACACGTTGCCAATGCGATATTAATCTCACCCGCCCTACGCCAATAACTAAGCAGTCCCCCGAAGGCACCGTCGGTGGGTGCACTACCGGTAGTAGGGCGTCACTCAATTGTGGCGCCTTGAGGCAACATGCGAGTGAAGTCGCTCAGCTGCTCTGTCGCCAGGTATAGCAGTTGTATCTTTGACTCCGTTAGCTCTTCGGAGTCGCCGTCGTCGTAAATCACCATCACTAGCTCCCTATCCGCTGTGTCTCCATCCTCGTTATCCCATCTCCAACTGATGACCTGGATGTTGGATGATACACACGGGTGGCTATCATAGGTAGGGTGGGGGTGGGCCTATGGCAGGTGTGCCGAGACGTCAAGGAGGAGCAACCGGGGGGGGGGGGGGGGGGGGACTACCTGGCCGAGAAAGCTCCCCCGCGTCCCGAACGTCTTGGTTATTACAGCGCCCCCATGAAGCTCATGTGCTGCCATGCTTGCTCCCGGGCTACCATCGGACGACACCGAACGCTCCTCCCCGCCGCTTTGTGTGGGGCTCGCTGATTCGTTTCAGGGAGGCGAGAGCGGTGGAGAGAGCGGCGGCGGCGGTATCGATGCACCCGGCGGCTCGCCCCGCGTTTCGGTCTGACCGGGTCCGGACGGAGCAGAGGGGTGACGGCCATACGGTACAGAAGCTACCGCAAGGCGCCATCACCACCGGCTGCGACATGCGGCGCGGCGGTGGACGGAGGCGGCTGGGCGCCCACCCATCTGTGCTTGTAGAACCTAGTCTTCGTGAATCAGGCGCCACACGCGCAACAACGCATTCTCGTGGTCCTCGGTTCCCAAGTCCCGTCGGCAGCGGTCCGGATCTCCTTGCCCTCAGGAATACGGCGCTTGGAGCTGCGACGGCCCATGGCACACCACTACTCGGCGCCGGCGGCTCGCAGCGGCGGATGCTGGCAGGGGCTAGTCACTAGCTCTCACGATGATGCTGCGCATGGTAGTGTCATCCGCGCCACTGTACGACGACATAGCCGGCTGACCTACTATACTGGTACCGTTGCATCGTCACGGAGCTTGTCGGGCATTAAAATACATTGTGGCGAAATCTGGAGCGATTACGGGTAGCCGCGCGAGGCGCTATGGGCATAGTGTACTATGGGGATGGCACAACATGCTACTGGTACTCGAGATGGCATTTTACGGAATGCGGGCGAGCCGGGCATGTCATTGCGACTACTGAGCCTAGCAGAAAAGTGGCGATTACAAGGTAGATACGGCGATTACACGCCAATTCCCTGGGAAAGTCCCGGTTACGGCCCCTTACGGTATTATTACGAGGCGGTCCGGGAGGCTAGTGGTACCGCAACCACGCGGTACTACAGCTCCGCCCTTGGGTACGGGTTCGGGTGCTGCCTCCGATGATCAACCCACGACCATGGTTGTCCAACGCCACCTCAGCCGTGCGATTCGCTTGCGTGACTTAGTGGCCCTCGCTTTTGGCTTCCAGCGTACGGGTGCCGCGGTCTCGCGACTTGATACCCTGCGCTTATACATCGCATGCGGGCCGGGCTTCCTATCGCTTTTCCAGTCGGATCACAAGTCAGCCCGCAAGATTCCCTATGATGCTTATTCGGCCGCCGCTGCGCGGGTGCTGGGCCTTCGCCCGCGCGGGGTTCCGCGCTTGTCACATGCCTGGTCCCACGTGTGGTATTGACCCCTTATGGCTTCGCTCTAAGGATGGCTCGAACCGGAACGCCCCGGATTTCGTAGTGGATCATCTGCCCATCTGCCCCGTCGCGAACTACAAACACCGCATGCATACCGCTTTAAAAAATCTGTGGGCTTCCGTGGCGATTGAAGCGGGGGCGGTGCTCGACCGGGACCGCTCGGGAGTCGGCGACTTGACTCTTGAGACGAGTGGGCGGCGCCCAGCGGACCGCTCGAGGCCGTCAGATTTGACGATGGCGGGGTGGGTGGGGGGGGGGGGGGGGGGGGGGGGGGGGGCGTGCGATTACATGATCTATTCCGCGTGCGTGTCCTCCACGACCCCTACCTTGGGGCAACGACCCCCGCAGGTGCACCCCGGGAGATCGCGGCGACCAAGACGGAGCACAACAAGCTGGCGGCGGACCGGGCGTCTTCCTCCCAAGTGCATGATGCTCACCCGTACTACCCTTTTGTGGTTGAGGACCGCGGCCGCCTCGGAAAATCCCCTTTGACGGTGGTCTACATCTTCGCGGTGTTGCTTGCCGTGCGCACGCAACTTCCCAGTCGGCCCTTCCGCCCCGACTTCATGCTTCCTGCGTGGTCACTCCGTCCATGCTCTTTGGAACTTTGTCGCCAGCTTGCCCGCTGAGTTCCGCCATCATTTGTCGCGCACGCGGCATGGGTTGTTGAAGCGAGTCTATGCGGCCGTGCATGGTACCATGGCCGGCATTCTCTCTGCCGCAGTGCATACGCGGCCAAGCCTGATACGTCTGCCCGTGCTCATTCCACATCATCTTTTGGCAGTGTTGCTTTCACCTCACAATTGCTGTCGTGGACGTTTCCCATTGCCTTTTCGGGTATTTTTTGATCGCCTTTTGCATCTAGCTCATGTAGCTATATCATACGAGTAGCTATCCCCTCGTAGTCGCCGTAGTGGGTGTTTCCTAGTGCCTTTTCAAGTGATTTCCCGATCGCGTTCCGCAGCTAGCCCACGTAAGTATCATGCAAGTAGCGACTGCCAATACTATTATTGCACTGATAGTGCCCTCATCGCCAGTGCCCTCACCAACGGCCCCGGAGGCGCCCATGGCCCGTTCGTCGCCATGCCTCATCCGACGCCCGGACCGCGGGGCTGCCCTCACCCCCTCCCACTCGACAGCACCTGACGCCTTGGCTGTGGCGGGTCGCTTGTATCCGGCAGGGCGCCGCGCGATGTCCGCGCCGTCCGCCGATGGTGCGACAAAACGCACTGTTGCCGGGGGCGTCGCCCGCGGCATCGCCGTCCAACGGGAGTGCGTCCGGCGCCGCCGAGCCAAGGCGGCCGAGCCCGCCCGCACCGCCATCGCGTGCTGCCCCGCTGGCTGGCACGTATGCCTAGGCGGCGAGCCGGTCGGCGATTCCCGAGTATGCGGCAGGCGTGGCAAGTACGACCGGCGCGCGCGTTTCCCCGTCTGCGTCGCCGCCTCGCTGCATTCAACACTACTTCGGGGCCCGGCGCGTCGCAGCGCGATGACGACTTAGTTTTTTCTGACCGGCCACGAAGTCTCCAAGCGGCCCCATTCGCGGCCGTGTGGTGACAACCGCAGCCCGGTGCTCACCGGCCTCGATGCTCTCGCCCATCTGCACTCCAGGCTACACGGCAGAGGGTAGGCGCGGCGGGCCAGAGCGCCGGCGGCGGCTTGGGCAATTGCCGACGGGATGTTAGTCGTTGGCGTCGCCGCGGGCGCCGCGTGGGCGCCTCGGATCGACTCCCCAACCATGTCGTACCAGTCCGCCCGCGTTAGGCACCACCCGGCTGACGTGGTGGCCTTCGCTGTGGTCGCCGGTGCGTGGCTTGCCAAGGCGCGCACCATACTGGCCGAGTGGCACCGCTGTCGGGGGGCGCGCCACGCCGGTGGAGCGGGACAGTCGTCGGTGGTGTCGTCGCCCGCATTGCAGTCCGTCGCTATGTTCTGGGGCGCCGTAGCGCCCCCGCCCGGTTGTCGCTCCCGCTCCGATAGAGGTGGGTGCACCGGCCGGCCGCCCCGGTAGCAAGGCGTCGCGGGCTCGGTGTCCGTATCCGCCCCCTACTCGCCCATCTCCGACTGGCGCGGGGGTGGGATGGGGTGCGGTGGACCACCCCTCAGGCTTAAATTATACATGGTGTACATGCCGGCGGAGATGTCGATGGAGATTGCTGTCCCTATCGACTTCCAACAAGCGTGGGCGGAGGCACAAAGCTGCGTGATGAGCAAATGGTGGCGGCTATGGAGGTCGATGACCCCATGGTGTTGGATAGGGCGTTGAAGTGGAAGTACTTGTTGCCGCAACTGTTGCCCATGGCCCCGGGCCGAGGCGGGTGGCGGCGGCGGTAAGCCTTGGCGTGATGCTTCCGCGCATTCGCCGAGCGACGCATGACCAAACTCCAACGCTCATGGGACGACGCCCGCACCGACGCGCTCTATGCCGCACATTCCCGCCAGCGTTGGGCGGATGCTGACCTTTTCGCGGCGCTGCTTGTGGGCACCGCGGGCGCCGTGGTGGCGTTGTTATTTTGTGAAGGACGGAGAGCTCTCCCTAGCGGCGGGCATACGATCTTTTGCGGGTGTGGGCGACCTATCCGATTTTGCTATCCTCGTCTAGCTGCGCGGCAAGCACACGTCCCGTGGCCACCTAATCCCAGACGCCGCGTATGATAGTCCGGTCGACGAGGCCGCCCTGACGGTGGACATGCGCGTGCCGTACCAACAGCTCAAGGAACACGTAGTGGCGGCGGGGCACTTTGGCATTCGCAATGAGAATCTCCGTTGCCTGGTGGGCGAATATGCCCCGGCGTCGGGGCATGCGGCGGTCCGCGGCATGTCGGAGGTCGCCTCAATGTACCTACAAGGTCGCCTGCCCGGGTGGCTCAACTAGCTCTTCGCCTCTGCTAGGCTTGTGGCCCATGTCAAGAAGCTAGGCGAGGGCGGGGCCGGACGTGCGGCATGTAGCAGTCGGGGAGGCGGAGCGGCGCGCAACGGAGCGGGCGGTGGTGAATAACAAGAAAGAAGCGTGTGTGTAGGTGCTTGCGCCGTCTCAGCTTGGCGTCGGCATCTCCGCAAGGGAGTACTCCGTGCTAATCCACGGTGTCCGCCTCATCGCCAAGAAGCTTGGCCCGCGTGCCGTCATCGTCCACTTTGACTTTCGCAACGCTTACAACGAGGCGTGGCGCCGCACCAGCATCCAACGCCATATAATTGCTCTCCTCTACGACCTGTCACTCGTGCGCTCTTGCCACCCCTCTCCACGGATTCGTTGATGCTCGTCGTGGACGATCGGTCCGCCGCTCTGCGGTCGGAGGACGGCGTGCAATGGGGCGCGCCGTTGGCCACGACATGCTGCTTCTCGTTGCGTCGCGATTCACCCCGAGGTGGAAGAATGCGACAACACGTTGGAGGTCACAGAGGGGGCGGCACGCTTCGACACCGACAATGGATATTTGTTGGGCTTGCCGGAGCACGTTTGGCCGGACCTTGACGCCTTCCGCACGTCCATCAAGGCGTCTAAGGGGTTTGGGGTGTGCTTCGACAAGATGCACGCGGACAACGCGGGCACAGAGACTGCGCGGCGTGAGGCCCCGGCCGACATCGAGTGGCCCGAGCTGGATGGCCACCACGGCATCCCGGTCCTCAACGTGCCACTCCGATCGGCACGGGCAAGGCGGAGGAGCTACAAGAAGAGGTGGACGTTTGCCTATAATAAGCATTCTCATATCTGCCAAGCCCAGCCGTCGGTACACCCACGCTTTGCATCACAACGCATGGGCCATGCTCGAGCATTGCATGAAGCATATGGCGGGGTATTGGCTCCGCAACTTCCCCCCGTCCGAGGTGTAGGCCTTCGCGGAGGCGGTGGATGTCACCGCCCTCACGGCGGCCGAGTGGGTGCTTTTGGTATTTTTCCATCCCTCCACATATAGAACCGACACCAATCCGGTGGTCACCCATTTCTTGGCGGAGCTTTTGCATGACCCTGACCCCACGGCGGCAGCAGAGGCGACTACTTTGCGCGAGGATGCAGTTGCCAAGGCGCGCAGCATGCTTAACCTCCTCACTCGGCTGAAGGGCGGTGGCATCCGCCGCATGGCTACCGTTCGTGAATCGTCGTGATGCCGCCTTCTTCGGCTGCATGAGCGACATCCTCCCGAGGGTCCTCACTAGGAACTCCGACATCAACACCCCCACCCATGGTTTCTTTCACCCACAGCTACTTGAGTCCGTACGTTGCCGAGGCAGCGTGAACGCAACTTCTTCCGCCCGCAGGTATGGCCACTTCCTTAACGATGCTCGTGGGCCGGCCAGCTACCCGTGGCGGTGCACGAGGCGTGGGGCCACCTCCATATGCGGATACTACCGGCCACCTCAGCGATGCGGATGTCCACGTGGTGGAGCGGGAGGTGGAGGCTGCGTCAGGCTCGCCGGAGGAGGGGGCGGCATTTATAGACCAGGCCCACAACTCCCTGCTTTAGAATGAGGTGGGCACTCTCCATGTCACATGTGTAGAAAACTGATCTTGTTAGACCAAAACGACGCGGCGTCGGGCATGTGGACGGTCATCTCACCGCGCGGACGGTCATGACTCCGCATAAGCTGCGGGAGGTCGCCGCCGGCAGGTACTTCTTTCTGCCTAGCCCATGCATGGCCCCGGCGATTGGGAGCCATATCATTGTCGATCGGCATAGCACAGCCCCGTCATTGTCGTCCTCTGTGGCGACGCGTTCATGAGCCTCCCCGCACTTGAAGACGCTCACTCGTGTGTACATCACGACGCTATTGCAGACGCCTATCGCGATCACGGTGTTCACGATCTGGGTATCGTCGGGAGGTGGCTTGGATGACTTGATCCAGCAGGCGGTGCCTCTCGACAACACCGTACTAAAGCACCCGGTGCCGGACGCAGAGCTCTCCCTCCCGGCGTTCAACGTCGTGACCGGGAGCTATGGTCCCTGGAGCTTGAAGCCCACGTTGTTGGAGTTCAAGACTATTCGGTACAGTCAAGCAAGTACACTCCTGCCATAATACACCAAGATAAAGTATACTACTTCGGGCTATGGTTGTGGATCGGTTTCAGCACATCTTGTTGGGCGGGGGGCTCGCAGTGCGGAATGCAGCGCGGCACAACACGGAGCCGGGACAGAAGGCCCCACTTCGAGACATCCTGAACATGTCGCGAATACATCACCCCTCCCCTATTCAATGCGGTCTTCGGCACATATTGAGTGAGAGAGCAAGGAGTGCGCCGCACATTGCGCGTTGTCGCATGCTTGACCGCGGATCGGGGCGCCCTCTCTTGGCGGGGCACTCATTCCACCACCCGGGCTCACCAAGAGGCCTTACTCGCTGGAGATAGATTTCCATGGGTCCTAAAGTTGTTGGCGGCTCAAGAGCTTGCACGCTGCCTCACCAGACGGCGTAGATTCGTCTATCTGCCGTCCCGTTGCCGAACGTGCACATGCCGTCCTTGGATCACCCTCGTACACACGTGCACGCGTGGCCCGGACTCTGAAACGTGCCCGCATCACTCATCCATCCCGCCTCATCGTGCGGAATGCGGGCCGCTTTATTTAGGCTGCGGTTTGCTGTGTTGATCTTTTAGTAGGTATTGCTTGCGGCGGTGGATCTATTACTGGCATTTTTGTAATTCACACCGCCGGGACTGTTGTTGTTCCGGGCGGTGCGATAAGGCCGGGCGATATCTGCCGGTGCGATACCGGGCGCAGCATCGTCGAGATAGCGACCAGATGACGGGACTCGACCCTACTTAACTACCGTCAGGCCGGCGGAGACAGTAGTTTGATAGTTCAGTACCCGTTACGAGCAGTCGCGGCGATTGATGGTACGATATGCAGTATGTAGTGTGAGTATGGGAGCACGGGTAGTACGATGAGTAATAGGCTGGTAGGCATTATTACTCCAATGGGCCGACGCCCAAACGGGTCGGGCCTTTCGTGGTCAGTACCGGTTTTTTTTCCCCGCCCCCGGGACAGGACTGGCACCAGTGCCGGCTATTTTGATGGTACCCTGTAGGGTTGTAGACGGTGATCCAAAAAATGTTGGAAATTCAGTCGCTGACCTCTAATCAGTCTTGTAGAATGCTTTTGCAATTTGCTTCTTGACTACAAATGTCATGCCGTCGCATGCCTAAATCGATCCAATGCCCATCCAATGATCCAATGTAGACGGTGATCCAAAAAATGTTGGAAATTCAGTCACTGACCTCTAACCAGTCTTGTAGAATGCTTATGCAATTTGCTTCTTGACTACAACAGCGTCATGGCGTCGCATGCCCAAATCGATCTAATGCCCAAATCTATCCGCAACTGGATCGCTGCCTAAACGGCCGTCGTAGACGCTGCAAGGGTTTAACTGGTGCCAGTCCTGTCCCGGGGACGAAAAAACAACTGGTCGTAGGAGTTACTTCATTTTTAATTTTTCCCTGGGGCGGAAACATAGCTCCTACTTCATAGACTCAGCATATATCTAATTTAATATAACCATATGGATGATAGATTTTTAAATTACTGGTCGTAAATGCTTTGCTTCTTACTACGCTAGTATGAAGTACTGGTAACCCATCAGCACCATAGATCCGGTATTTTATTTATTCCTCCAACAGCGTGCAGCTAGCGGCTACAGGTACTGGTGGGTATCCCCATACTGGTGTGAATTACAAAAGGTACTGATAGGTAGGTACTGGTGTGTTCAATTACAGTACTATCTCAGTTTTGATGTGAATTACAAAAAGGGCAGTAACAAATCAACTTTTTGCAAAAATGCCGGTACCTGTACTAGCAGGTACTGGTGCTGGGAGCGAGAGCTGGTCTAAGGACTACGAGTTATAATAATTTTTATTACATCAAGGCTTTATTATTCACAAAAGCGCTCTACAAGCAAACAGAACTAACAGCAACTATGAAAGGTTGCCAGCAAAAGAGAGACATAAGCCTGAAACCAAGGTCGAGCAGGAGGACAGGGAGCCAAGAACCAAGAGGAGCGAAGGGAACCACGAAGTCACTTAGCTGTCAGGAACCCCGCCCCGGGGTAGGCTATCAGCCGCGGCGAGGACTAAGTACTACGAGTTTGTATTACTAATAGAGACCTTCCGGTGAAATTTACGGCCCGCTGCGTTTCAATTCGTAGCATTCGTCTAGATTTCGTGGAGAAAAGCCGCTCATAATGCAGTCTTCCGTCTCGAACTGTATATTATGATTGTGTTATGGTTACATGGCGGTGGTTCTGTAATCGGCGTTTTCTTGAAGGGTGAGCCATGGGTGCGCCGGTTCTTATTCGTCAGGTATATGTAACCGGAAATACCACGAACGATTACTCAGCTGTCATGTCACTGGAAACCGGCGACCTGATACTCGCAACGACAGGTCTACTACATATGTATCATGAGAGCAGACCCTGCTCCGGAGAGCAGACTAGATGCTGGACACCTAATCTTTAGATGCAACCTTGCACATACGGTGCGGTACGAGTGCGCCCGCACCGGACAGCTCTACCTCATTCAATCAGTTAACGGCAGCAACCTCGACAACGGCAGCAGCAAGATGTCAACCTCACCGAGCCAACGCGTCGTCGGCTTCAACACGAATCCCAGTGCAGGATTATCAACTTGTACCTCGATTGGGATCCAGACGGCGTCTGCAGGAGGGCTGGGAGGTTCCGTTGTGCCGGATTGCGGGCCGCTTTCCCCTGGGCTCGTTGTCAGAAACGGACAACCTAACAAACACGGCAGCAGCGGCGACGACGTCTTCCGGAAGCAGCCGGAATGCCCTTCGCCATCCACCTCTTCCCAGGGCGTCTCACCCGTATCTCGGCCAGTTTCTCTTCTACGTGACCAGCTCCTTGCTATGGGTGACGAACTTCTCGCAGTTTCGCAGCGATTCCAGCCGTCATCTGACGCGGCCCTGGACATGTTGCGTTTCTCGGGCAAAAAAGCAATTTCTGCCGATGCGCTGCAAAAGTATAGTACTGATGATGTTGATCACCAGGCGAGTCACCCACACTCTGAGGGAGCGCCTCCGCTCGAGCGCACTTGCTCCAGTGGCAGCACCCCCATATACATCCCGACTCGCCAGGCGTGCATACATGCCTCCAGCGCTCGTGACCGTCCCGACAGTGACTCCACTCGCGTGCTTCGGCGTGTTCCCGAACCACCTATCCGGCCGGCCGCGGTCACGGCCCCGGCCGTCGTGCAGCTACTGCTAGCAGCGCAGGCGGCAGCTGCCGCCGATCGTCTGCGCCAAGAGCTCGCCTACCACTGCAACCACAACAACCTCAAGCTCGCCTACGCTCTACAGGAGAAGCGCCGGGTTCTCGAGGCACGCGCACATCGACTGCAGTCCGAGGGCACGCCGAGCTGCGAGCAGCTGCCCAATCCCACCTCCCCGCCGACCAACCATCGCACCCAGAGACAAGATGTTTTGAAGAACAAGGTGGAGTGGGAGGGGTGGTATGACCTTCCTCACGGCAACATCGCTGCAGCGGAGTATTGCGCCGGTGAGGCCGAGAAGCGTGCGCCATAGGGTTGTTCCGCCGCAAGACGACCTCACGAGTTGGGTCAAGCACTAATTAATAACCGAGAGGGCTTATTACAGTCAAATTTATTGTATTGAAAAAGCCCTGATTTTGGCCTGGAAGACTTTAAGAGCACGCATAAAGATATGACACATTTAAGTTGGTAAATGTGGGCATATGTGTCTGCACATGGAAACTCCCATGTAATGCAGGTGAATTGTTCCCTGTATCGCTCTAACAATCGTGACACTGCATCTAGCTGGTGCTCCGAGCTGGAAAATTTGCATGCATTGTGCCTGCTATTGACACAGGCATGAACATCGTGCCTTTGAAGTGCACGGGTCCGGATCTTCACAGAATAGGATGTGTGCAATATACCTGGAATTACACCATAACTGTGCGCGCCGCCGGCGCCCAGCCGCACGGCTATTATCAATCATTTGTGCTCCATATCCACATGGGCAGAGGCATTTAGTCTTCAGTCGCCTGCAGCCTTGCATCTCTTCGTGTCGCCCCTGCTCTCAGTGTCAGCGTCCTCCCTTCTAGCCGCAGATGGCAACCGGCGTTTAAGCTGCTCCAGGCGAGCTGCCGACCCGAGAGGCGTGGGTCGTCCCCACTCTGGCCTGGTATATTATGGGCACGCACAGGCGATGTCACAACATGTGCACGCGCTGTGAGATACACCCATACCATAGCTCACTGGCTTCTCTAAGCTGCATGACGTTGATTAGGGAATCGGAGGCACACTGGATAAGCATCGTTATGACCCAATACCAGTCACTAATCGCTGTCTTCCAATGCAATAAATGTCACTTTTTGCTTGGTTAGTGTTGCGGTGGCCATCCTCGATCAGTCTAGCTGCTCTGTTGAGAATCAGAAAGACAGCCGCTGCAGGGAGAATGGCGCTGCTCTTCAGTCTGGCTTGCCCACCTTGACAAGCAGCACTTCTGCCCGGGCTTCTTAGGGACAAACGCAAGCTTCCACACCAGGCTGTACCTGCCACCGCATCTTGCAATCATCAGCTGCAACCTACCAGGGTGCACGGAGCAGCTTGAAATGCTGACACCGATTAATCCGGATGAATGTAAACATATGCAGCGTCCAAGAGTCACCTGGGCAGCCCTGCCTGCAGGCTGGGAGCCGAAAGCCGGTGCAGGACGTCTTGGTCCATGAGGACAGCGCGGTACGGCTGGCAATGCAACAGGTACGCCATTAGCTCAAAGCATTGGGGCTCCCTGACCAGTGATCATGTGCGCAATTAACGAGCTCCCCCACCTTGGGGCGGACAAGGATGCCCACATCCTCGCTGCAGTCTAGAAATAGCGTTTCCGCATCGAAGTGACGCGGCCAGGTGTCGTTCAGGTACAGCAGCAGGCTGACAAGAAGGGGCCTGTGTGTGCACAGCGTCATTAGGGGGTGGTGCTTGAGGATTTTCACCAGCCGAAGGGGTGCTGTGCGTCTGGATGCTGGTCAACGTGAGTGGGCTTGGTTGGAACAGCTATCGTACTTGCCAGGCTCCCCATTGCAGTAGTCCCCGAAGGTCGCCGTCCATGTGGAGGGCGGCATCGCCGCCGGGTCTGCATCTATGTGCCACTGGAAAGCATCCCCGACCACTGCGGCATTCGCCAGGATTGAGCAGCAGTCAAACATCCTTGAACTGCCGCTCTGAGGGGGCTGACTGGGACTGGACGGTGGTGAGTTGCCCAGACCATGCGCCTGCATGGCCTCCGATGGAAGGTGAACAATGTCATACTGTGTACATAGCATCATGTCAGTGCGCAGCGGTGATTGCACAAACATCGCTTCAATGGCCATAGGTGCAGGGGGAGGGCATTGAATATCTTGCCGCCAAGAGAACTCGTTCCTACCTCTGGATAGAGCATGCATAGTCTGGATTGTATCTCTGTCACTGCGTCCACGTCTCCTGATGCTAGACTGTCCAACACGCTCGTCTGGCAGCAGGTGAAGCGTCTGCTGTCAATCGCAGATACTTACCGTAATTTCCCTCACATTTATGTGTGAGTACATACTCATAGTCCCTGGCAGGTACCTTCAGGCCCCATGTAGGTGGAAGATTCGCTCCATCGCATGTGCGGCGCTCCCACTTGTCCTCTGGCGGCCCTTGTCTGTGGTCCCATCCTGAACACATGTGGAAGGCATCACATCAAGCTCTGCAGCAAGCTCGCATGAGCTCATGCACATCGGCTACGTAGCAATCTAATGTTTCATAAAGGAAATATGCACTTCGCCAAGCGTCTTCACCAGAATGTGTAATTGCGTCCTGTAGCTGTTGGCGCTGCTCCTCATCGAAAAAGTTGTCAATCACTGCGGCGGGAGGGGATTCATAAGGCACACACGTTCTCCCGGCAGGCTGCCCACTTCATCGGGCGCTGTTCGCAAGCTTGTGTAAGGTGGAAGGTACATCACAGAGGCAGCCAGGGCAGAGTGAGACGGACTGCACGCAGAGGATTTTTCATTTGTGTTTGAGCAAATTAGGAGCCTCAGCAACACACCAACAACGTGAGAGTACGATATCCGAGCATTCTCCGGGGGTGGCGCCTCAATTATCGCGGCATCCATCACCACGTTCAACGCCACCTTTGCCTCCGAAGGCAACCAACGCGTGGGCTGCCGCGCAATCGCTCGCAGCACCAGGCGATTCCGTTGGGGCCTGGCTGAGCTGGAGGCGCGCTCCGCGTTGAGGGTAACGTGGGCTGTGTGTTCAGTCATGCCGCACTCCCGCTAGTGTTTGGTCGGAAACGCTTCCCTGAACACCCCAGCGCTGGAGTAAGGGGATATGTTGACGAGACCAGAAGACTGGATCGACGAGCTGGAGCAGGCGAGACACCGACGACGAGACACTACCCGTGAAAGTCACGGGCTGCTCAAGTTGTCTCCGATCTTTATTGGTTCTCCGCTGTCTCCGATCACTTCGCCGTTCGTCCCGTCGCCGATCGCAGCAGTGAGAATCATCGCTGGATCCATCGACGATCCATCCCCGCCACCGCGCAGATATGCTGACTGCAACCGACGGGCAGCGCGCGCTGAGCACTCTTATAGAGTACAGATATGGGATATCCCTAGGGATATAACGTTCCTCGTCCGCTCGGTTGAGCGGTCGTCTCGTATGCGAGAGGTCCCGAAATTGAATCCTGGTCGATGTACTTCGGTAGTATCGGCCCGGCGGCGTGTCCCGGGTATATACCCGGTTCATGCATTAGCCCTTCGGGGTTCCAATGAGGCAATGGTCGTAGGGCTATGCCAGACCTACGAGTGCAGTTGGCGCAGCAAGAGGTCAAGCGCTGGGGCGGCTTCGGCCGATCTCATGGGGCGAACTTTGCTTTGGTTTAAGTTTATTGAGGAACCCATTATTTATAATTTTTATAGTCCTTATTAAATATTTCTTCTCACATTTTATGAAGTCCTCCGTGAGCGGCGGTAGGACCAGGGGATCGGACACTTCAGGATTGGTTAGAATCCAGGTAGCGACGGGGGACCAGCATCAGGGCGCCGTATGGGTAACCGAGATCGTAATCGGTACCCGCCCTGCTGTAGTATGTGTACCCGTCGCGACTACGGTAGGTACAGCAGCAGTCGCTAACAATCCTCGTAGCCCGGCCGGGTATCAATAGTTAGTCGCTGAATTGCTCGCTGAAGACTAGTACGTATCAACAAGTAGGACGGGGTACGTTACTTGGATAGGATCTAACTAAACTTGGGTTTCCTCCCTCGACCTAACCGCTTTTCAGCTACAAGTGCTGCTCAGTAGTACGGGAACTAGGCACCTGTCGTTGCGCTCTTTTTGGGTGCAGCACGAGTAGACATAAAAGCAGCCATCACAGCTGAGCCTGCCATCTTCCAGTTTTCGCTGCGTTCCACGCAGCGATGTAATAACTGTCTGTAACATGTTGCGAGCAAGGTCACCCCATGTTGTTCAAGACCACACCCGGCTCACCACCCGTGTGCGACATTCTCATCCGTACGTCCGTGCGTTACCATGCCAGATGGAGAAGAACCCGTCGTTGAGCCGACGCTCGGGTCGCTACACGCAGACGTGAAGGCCCAGTCTACATTACTGCGCGAGCTTGCCACAACGTTGGCCCAATTGACGGCTCGTGAGCGCGTTGTTTATGGGGAAGGAGCACATGGTCCCGGTTCCGGGCAGCGCATCGCGGGACAACCGACAGGCAGCGGGGGAGCCGCAGAGCCCCCCGATTTGCTAGAGCTAGCCCAAAGCGGCCGTGTCGGAGCAAAATCCGTGAGTGACGAGGATGACTACCTCGCGGTGCTAGAGCTACTTCAGCGAGCAGAGTCTAGTTATGAGGCCGCCGTTCGACCGGTCAGCCGAGTGCCTTGACTCTTCCCCTTGAGCACCGACCTAACGAACGAGTACCTCAAGCAGGATGACCGGCGTCTGCCGGCCCAGCGGAGGAGTATCTATGGATGTTTCGGCGCCCACATATGGCCGCACTTTTCGTGGCATTCGACGACCTGCTGCCCTACGTCTCTGTTGCTAGTCGGGACTTCACCCCCTGCTACGTACCTCGCGAGAGTTCGGAACCACGCCGAAGCCATCGACAAGGCTTTTCGCTTTCGTTCAGCCTTCCTACGGAGGCTTAATGAGGTAAAGCGTGTGCACGGTGACCAAGGTGTTTTGGACGTGCTGCGAGCCCAGCACTTTTAGCCTGCTTCTGAGCATCTGGGTTCTTCGATTTGTGGGGACCTCATGAGGGACTACGAGCGTCGCGTCTTCGAGGCGAAAGTGGCCAGCAACGCTAAAGCAACCGCTACTGCTCGGGTAGCGGCAGCAGCTGCAGGGCGCGGGCGTGGACGAGGACGTGGCGGTGGACGCGGGCGTGGCCGCAAAGGTGAGCACGAGTGACGGTGTGGGGCGCCTTTCGTCGGAGCCGCTGGAGTTTGGCGAGGCCACCTTTCGGTGACCGCCGCAAAGCGCACCTTTGCAGCTCAACGACGGGATGAGCGCCCTGTTTCAAGACATGACCCCCCCCCCTCCCCCACCTTACAGATTTCATTTAGACCTTCCTCGGTGCGGCGCTTCCTACAGCCACAGCCGAGTGCGGCTCAACCATCCGCACACCTGCACATGGCGGTTCAACCAACCGCCTCCCGTACCATTGCATCATTATTGCGTCCGTCGGTTGTCACACTACGTGTTACAGCTGGTTCGCAACGACCAAGCTTCGCGCGTGTACGTTACGCGCGTGACAGACGCTACGAGCGCGAAGGGCGCGCGGGGCGGCCCTCTTACCTGAATCTAGCCTCGCAAACCCGTACTGGTACTACTGCAAACCCGTCCAGCAACTACCGGCCAATCGCAGGGAACCTAACCGTTGCTGCTGAGTACTTTGCAAACAGTAGTCGCCCCCCTGGTACTGTGTCGGTAGAACGACGCACTTACGTAATTGACGAGCCCGAAGCTCTCGCCCCCCGGGCTGCTTCACTACGATCACGATTGCATGATGCTTTCGGCTAAGACGAGCTAGGACAGCGGACGCTCGACCTGCTCTCCGGCTCCCTCACCGCTGAGACACTCAAGAGCTACCATACGCCGGCAGATTGTCTCAGTTCGTGGAGTTCTGCCACGACTCTGAGAACATCAGCCCGCTAGAGGCGACCGCTGCTCCTGTCGTCCGGTACGTTGCCTGGATTGGTGAGCGAGGGCACATTGGAGCTAAGTCACTGCAACCCTACCTGTGTGCAATCAACACGTTCTTCGAGCGTCACAACCTCGACCCAATCGCCAAGGACAGCCTACACCTTACTGCAGCTAGGCGTGGGCTGATGCTGCGGCAGCGCCGTCTGGAAGCCGCCCCTTTGCGAGTTCCTCTGCCCGCTGATGTAGCTTACAGCTTCGTCGAGAAGGCCGAGTTGATTGTGTCTGCTCCCACCACAAAGTACCACCACGACTTCCGAGCCCTCGTTGCCTCGGTTGTCAACTTCGTGCTCTTTGTCAGGGGACTTACTGGCGTGTCCTGCCGAGTGCGGCGGGATGTGCATGTCGACGACTACAACATTACCCTGCGGATGTACTGCGAGAAAGGCCGCGCTGGCCGACGGGGACCCGACGACCTGTGCGTGCTTCTCCTTCCGGTGTCAAAACACCCCCGAGTTGCACGCGCACGTCTCCTGCACCACTTCATCGACAACGTACAGTCTGTCCCCCTTGTTACTGTTGCCTTGGCTGGAACAAACTTCTGGGCGGTCACCCAAAGCGAGCATTCGAAACCTTGGACCGCCGCTACAATGTCGGACTGGTTTTCCATAGTTGTCCGTCTTATCGGTGCTGCCCCTCCTGCCGGCACTTCCTGGACCTCACACAGCCTTCGCAAGGGAGCAGCGTCTGCCGCCAACGCCATCGGAGTTCCATTGTCCCACATTCGCTACCAAGGCGGCTGGGCCACTAACTCCGACGTCGTTCTGGACTACATCGACCCCAACGTTCTTTCTTCACCTAGCGCATGGTTCTTCTTTGGGCACATCGCCCCCCTCCGCCACTTCCCAGTCCAACAGGACTCCGCAGCGGTGACCTTCTCGGTGCCTCCTTCATGACATGGCGCTACCCCTTCTCCGTCAATCCACCGCTCTCTCCGTTTACTCGTCAATGGCCCAACCCGCCATCGTCGCCAGGGATGGCAGAGGACGACCAAATCAACCTTGAGTTGACTGTGGTGTGTTGAAAAGGCATGCTCATGGGCAAGAGTACATGTCTTCGACTTCAACATGCAGTGGTTAGAGATGCATACTCGCCTCCGTGAGCTCTTGGAGCATGCGGTTGCCGACTTCGACAACCAGCTCGTCATGAGAGCCGACGCCAGCATCTCTGCAACATGCGTGCAACACATAGACTTCACCACCGCCTCGGGAGATAGAAGGCGCCATCCCCAAGACAAGTATATATGACATCACCCGCAAGTTGCAGAAGCTACGGGAGGTTATGCATGACGTGCCAACCGGCAAGCTCTCGTTCGTCGACGTGGAGCGGAAACTGGCGGTGGGCTCCTCTGTCCCCCTTGCATGCAACATGTCATGCATACATAAACTGAATCTGACATGACACTTATCCTACTGTGGTGCAGGTGGCTGGCTGCCAATGGCCTTGCAGATGCCCATAGCTCTGACATCTTCATGTGAGGCATGCAACCCCTGCTGGATGCAATGAGGATCATCCTCGTCATGGTTCCTTTGTAAGTGATTACCGCATGACATGTACACGCACAAGAAGAAGAACCCCGCTTGCCTGGGAGTACATCCCCACCTTATGCGTTGTGTGCGCATGGTCATCAGGTGAGGTTTGCCATCTCTGCACCCCGCCTTATCTGCCCGGTGCCGTATTTTTAATGTCTCCCCTGCTATGTTGCGCCCATTGATGCTGATGCAGGTGGAGGCATGATTGATGCTGAGCTACAACATAGTTTTGCGCCTATGCAAAACCTGTGAGCGGTACGGGTACCAAGTGCGTGTGAGGGGCGCCCATTGTGCTGAGAAGTTGCATGAGCTAGACAGGAAGGCAGCATTGCGTAGCAGGGGTGTTGCGTGCTGTCGCGCGCCGTTGATCGCGGGTGCGGGGCAGTTGGTGATGCCCGTCGCCAATCGCTCGCTAGCGACCTGATCCCGCGTGCACCGTGTGTTGAAAGCGGCGCGACCCGACTCTCGTGGGTTTTATCACCGACACCATCCCCACCGTCCGTAACTATCCTCGCCGCGGTACAGTTACGGCTTCTCTATAGAATCTGACACGGCCAAGCAAGCCATCCGAGCGACCATGTGCTGGTCGCACAGAGGATGATGTTGCCGAGACCCGGCAAGTTCGCGTGTGCATCCCCACCGGCTTGCTCCGCCCCCGTCCACCGGGCCGGCCGCGCTGCGCGTGTCCACTCCGACAGGCAAATAATCTTAGTGCTGCATCTGCGACAATCGAGCACCGCGAAGCCCACCCTTACTCGCTACATAGCCGCCATGCATTTCATTTGCTGCCGTGCTCGATACGCAAGCAACCCCGCCCGCTGCCGCGTCACGCGCCCTTGCTCTCGTGGTCGCGAGATGGGAGTCGGGATCCTTGCGTTTTATTTTTGTTTGCAACCCACACCTCGCTCACCCTTGAATATTGCGGCTAGGACAGCGGCTATGTCTAGTCCACCTAGTGCCTCGGGGACTTTTGTATGTGAGGATAAATCCAACATGGTTTTGTTGTATCGTCATTCCGGGACCGGTACGGTAAATAGGGAAATTTCTGTTAAAGGTAGGTATGCGACTGTACCGGTACCGATAAGAGCGAGCTGCCGGCGGGACCTACAGAGCGCACCCGCCCACCACATCAGCCAGCTCAACTGGCAGGATATAAGCTCATATACCATCCCGCGGCCAGAGGCCCGGGTCAACTACGGGGAGGGGGGTCTACGGGCGGTAGCCGGGGCGGCGGACTTGGGGTGTGCCGCCCTAGCCGGCGCGGGCGTGCTTCAGGCGGCGGATGGCGGTCTGGTCGCAGTGGAGATGGTGCTCCCAGCAGTCCCGGCTGTGCAACGAGCTGGGCATGCACAAGGTGATGTTGCACTGCACGCAGTAGCACGAGCTCCAGTGCTCCTCGCCCTCGTCACGGTAGCAACGGCAGCACCTTGACTGCTTGCTGCGGCCGTTCGCGTATCGCCCGTGGTTGCCAGGGGCGTGCTGGCCGTTGGTGTACAGGTAGCGCTTGGGCGCGATGGCGAGGCGGTGGCCGGCGGGACGGGATGGCGCCAGGTCTCCCTCCAGCCCTGGCTGGCTGCCTAGCGACTCGGCAGACATGTCAAGGTTGTCGGCAGGCAGGGGCTCGGTGGCTGGGATAGAGGCTGGGGAAGAGTTCGCAAGGATGGACGGGATCTCTGTGTGGGTGCGGGTGTCGGGAACGACATTGCCTGTAACGCGACTGCCACCCAGCGTACTCGCACTCGCATCAGCAGCAGCGGCAGGGCGGGGCGGCACGAAAGGTCCGACGGCAGTCACTTGACCTCGTGGCGCAGAGGCAGCCGAAGGAGGGGTGCGATCATCAGTAGCTTGCTCGCGGCGGAGTGTCTGGTCGGGCTCTTGGACATCGGCCGGGGCATGGTCCCAGCGGACCCTCCATTTGCCATCACCGACGGACTCGGTAACGTTGCCGAACAGCTGAGCATGCTGGCACCGACGCTGGTCGCCACTCAGGGGTTAAAATGTGGCCTCGGCAGGCTGATACACGAGCGCCTTTGGTGACGGAGGCCCTCATAGTGTCGTGTGGGTGGCTGAACAGGTGGGTGAGCGAGTTTGAATATTTTTAAAAGTTTGGAAACGGCAAAACGGTGTTGACCACTTTTTGGCGGCCGGTATGCTTTATGTATCCCGGGGGATATTAAGACAGGCCCTTTAGGCCCCCCGTAGGCCAGTTCAAATGCTCTAACTATGTTTGGCATGATCCCATTTGGGCCTCTCAAGTTTGTGTGATATGTACAACAAATGTTGGATATATCTAACAAATATCCCCGAGGCACTAGGGTCGCCGATATTCTCCGGATGGCATCTGATTTGACGAGCAAAGTGTGCCATGGAAACCCATCGCCGGATGCCCGGGGGCAACGATATGCGGAGAACAGTGAGCATGTTGAAATTTAGGCCATCTTCTCGCTTTGAGGCACTAGTAGGCGTACTCCTTAGAGGTACCGTGCCTGTAGCGACCACCGGTATAGTTATTACAGGTGTCCTTTCGTAGTATTATTATTAGGATAATTTGTTTACTAAGCGGCGCTTCGCGCCGGGGATTTGTGGAGGTGCCCCTACCTCTTGGGTTGAGCGTGGTGCGGCCGTGCGGGATGCGGGCCGCTTTTAGCCGGCTTGTCGTGTTGATCTTGTAATACTGTTGTTTCCGGGTAATAATGCGTTTAGCGTTAGATTTGTCAGTAATTTATTTTTCAAAAGAGACGTATTATTTTGTAAAACAGATTAAATCTGCAAGCCGCGTAAAAGCGGGCCGCTGACTACTGGTGTGCATTACAAAAAGGCCGGTACCCAACCCACCGCTAAAAGTTGTATTACCCAAAAAAAAAAAAAAAAGCAGCACTACAAGATCAGCAATACAGTATAAGCCGCCTACAGGCGGCCCGCATCCCGCACGAGGCCGCGCAGGTCGGGCCGGTCGTCAGGTCTACGGGGCGGGCACGGCGCGAATCGCCATGCCCGCCGCCTGTACCGGCACCGGACGCCGGACGCCGTCGTTCGACCGTCGCCCGTCCGTCGACGGACGCCGGGCCCCGGGTCGGCGGACTGCCCCCGCACCGCGGCGACCCCTTTTTACAGCACCATACTTGGACTACCGTATAGGTATAAAGGAATAGTCGCTGAATAGTATCGCTTGCTGATTCAGTAGCAGTAAAAACGCGCTGCGGTACCGCGTTATTTTGGCGTTTTAGACGAATATATGACGTGCCTGGGCTAGAATACACGCGCATCCATTCAGAATCTCACCGTACACGTACCAGTACCGTGAAATCAAACGACCGAAAACCGAACGTATGACGGTTCATACGCGAAGCGCGTATGTGACAGGACGGACGGAGGACATTCGTGATTTTTGCAGTATGTTTCCGGTATAATTCACGATAGATTCGTCTCAGTCGCAGGATTTTAACGGACTGTGGTAGGAGTGCCTAGAAATCAAACGAGCAAAGATCGAACGTATGACGGTTCATTCACGAAGACGCAGCACACGAGGACGGAGGACGGACGGAGGACGGACGCCTAAAAATCCGTGATAAAACCGTATTGCAACCGGTATCGATTCTCACGTATTCCATTCGATTTCGGACGCGGCTCTCCTTTTCCTCCGCTCAACCCAAGAGGTATGGGAATTCGGATTGATTAATGACGCGCTATGAGCGCGCTGCGCGCAGTCCGTCATCAGCATGTCGGCAGCAGCATGCGCCAGCCACTCCCATCAGGGGGGCAACCCTGCCGGCGGATAGGCAGCATGCCGCGGCATGAGCGTCAGTAGCCAGAACATACCCATCTGTGCCGCGCGACCCCAAATCCAGACGAGTTCAACACCTCGCGAACAAGCAACCCCCCTGGAATAATTTCCACACTGGATCTTTTCATTCGTTGCCACGTTACTGCACTGCCGTTCTCGCGTCTGGAAGTGCGCCGATCGTCCGAGGCCGGCAGGCGGTTCGTCCCAGTCGCCAGGCGCTGGCCGCACCTTCACCCAGCAGTCATATGGACTTTCACGGAGGCCGCGAAACCGCTGCGTGGGATGGCACGCGGAAGCAGTTTCCGAAGCCGGCGGAACACAATGACTGGGATTTTCTGAAGGGCTCAGGGCCAAGTGCACCACAGGTCAGCAAGCCTGCGAAATGGTCTGTCCATTTGTACTGGGCCGCGTTGGGATGTTGATGGCCCGCTTGTGTCGTGCGTACCATCAATGCCAGAGTGCTGCCAACGAGGAGCACAGGTTCCGCCCTGCAGCATTTAAGAGCAACTGGAACCGCAAGCGACCGGAAGACTCTATCAACCAGAGCAAAGACCGAGTCGCAAATGATGCGATTAAGGTGGGTGGCTCATGCACCGCAGCATCATGCGGTCTTGCCCAACACGGAGAGCACGGGCGCTTGGATGCAAAACGTGGTATTTGTTGCTAAGCTGGCGGGCTCCCTGCCTTAGCAGCAGTCGTATGGTTGTAGTGTTGGCTGATTTTGCTTCATTTGGTGTTTACGCAGACAACGAGAACTGATACATGCCAGCAGCTTAGGCACAATCATCTGGACAGCTGGTGCGTCGGGTGGTTCCAGTACCGCAAGCATGCTGGGTCATTCCTCAATATGTTGTGCTCCTCCTCCACCCCCCCCCCCCCCCCCCCCCATCAATCTTTGTGATGTCCTCCCCCTCCCTCTCATTCCCCGTTTTCCAATATCCCTTTTGCATCTATTTACTTTGTCCTTGGAACAGGAACACCAAAAACAAGTTCAACCCCATCACCGGCCAAGAGCTTGATTCTTCAGGAGCCTGGAGAGCCGCACAGGACCCCTGGGCTCATCAGCGGCTCGGGTTGAAGCCTGTGAAGCCACCTGGACCCTCACAGGAGGTACACAGTCGCGGCCTGTCTCACACCAAGGCGTGGTAGAATGACTTGCACAAGGGGCCGGGGGGGGGGGGGGGGGGGGAGGTGGGTGAGACTGACCCCAGCAAATGCGGTGCTTCCATTAGGCGATGGCGGCAAAAGAGACCGCTGCTGAGGCGAGGCGAAACTTGAGAGCAGACAGGATTGCAACGGATGGGCTGACTGCCTCGCAGAGGATCCGAACCTCATCCGTGCGAGACAACTTTGATTCCACGAATATGTAGTGGGCGCACTGCAGCGGCAGCTCAGGGGATGGATGCGCCGCATACAAAACGGGAGGAAACTATTTGTATTACACAGAGATACCAAGAAGTGGTCATTGACCCTCCTTTTACTGAGGCGATCTTTGCATCGATCCCCTTGTGATGACCTTTTCCTAGAGCAAGATCGCGGGCTGCGGACTCTGTTATTATCAGTGTTGGGCAGCGAGTCCTCCACTGGTTTCATAGCACGACTTTAGACGGCGAAACATCTCACGCGGCGGGGGCAGCCTGGGCTGCTGCCGCCGGAACGGATGAAGCAGCTGCGGGCATACTGTCTGCGAGAGCACCCGCGGAGGCGCCACCAACCATGCTCCCCAGGCCAGGAGATCCAGAGCTGCCAAAGCCAGGGAAGCCAGGAAAGCTAGGGATCGTTGGGAAGCTCGCTGACCCAGAGGCAGCTGAACTGGAGCCAAACATGCCAGACGCCGAGGGGAATCCAGTAGATGGCATGCCCGGGAATCCACCAGCAGGTATGGCAGGGAAACCTGTCCCAGTGGTTGACGGCATTGTTGGCATCTCCGGGACAATATCGGCTCCACTCGCAAGCCCAGACATCAGGCCAGGGCCAAAGCCCATAGGTGAGCCCTCATCTGCGGAAGCTGTGTCTGTTGAGGCAGCGGCGAACATGCTAGCTCCTGCCTCAGGCATGGTAGGCATGGTGGGCATTCTGGGGAACTGAATGCCTGCAGGCCCAGAACCAGGGCTGGGGCGGCGCATCCCTGGAAACATAGCAAACCCGCTGGTGGGGGGGGTCTCCGCAGCGGACTCTCCACCGAGACCAGGAAACATGCGGCGGAAGAAGCCAGGGGGAGCATCCTCGGCTGGGGCTGCGGCAGGGCCACAATAGCATTAGCATTAGCATTGGTTTCACGGCATAGCTGGTGTACCATTCGTTTCTCATGCAGCGCGCGGCTACGGTATTGCGTCAACAGCATAGGAAGATAGGTGTCCACGCACATTTCAAGAGCCAAAATAATCGAGTGATGAATTCAGCCGCTGGTGATGGATATGGATAAGGGCAACAGAGTTGCAGATATTCCCTTACCTGGGATGTCGAGCGTACTGGCGGGCGCCTGGAACACGTCTGCCTTGTTGATTTCAGAGGGGATCAGAACCTTGCCGACCACGTAGAGCTTGGACTGCCATGACAGGGACCAAGGGTAAACCTGTTAGTGCTGACTCTTCCATGTATTCATGGGTACTGAGTATTATTGCGCAAACAAGAAAGAGAAATATATCACTCAATGAAGCTGGAATGCGCGCACCTCGTCGCAAAGCGTGTGCATGATTTGAGTTGCTTTAGTTGAAATGGTAGAGTTCTCCGTTTCGACGATCATCTCATCGTCCCTTTGCACAGCAAAGCCATAATCTCTCAGCCTGAAATCCAGTTCCGTAGCCCATAATGATATTGCTACCAGAGGAATGCCCCGAAATGAACAAGTAGGGTGCGCGATGAGCATGTCAACAACTCTGCCAACCCAGTTTGGTAATAAAAGCATGTGGGTTTGCAGGTAGTTGAATATTAACATGTGCGCATAGTAATACTGGAGTGAATACTGCAAGTATACACCAAAGTTATGGGGACACGTCTCCTGTCTTCTACTAACATACCTACGGGTATTCAAAGAGTGACGCAGCTACTGATTACGTGAATATGGTCTGATGGCCAACGCGTGTAGTTGTGTTGCTGCTCATGCATCGTCTCAGTTCGAGGGTAAAGCAAGCAGCTGTCCTGGCGGGAAGGAAATTCTGTCATGCAGAAGTGCAAGTGCAATGGGACAGCATTTTCATGCAATCGTACTTGCTGTAAATTGACACGTAGCTTCCAAAGTCCATTGTGCTGTAGACCTTGGGAACGACTGACTTGTCATCAACATCGCCAGGGATGACATGATTCTGTATGAGCCTCCGCAGAGTCAGCGGGTTGTCCATGAACTCGGACTTGTCAATGCCAAGTTTGCGGGCAGATTCCTCAAAGGCCTGCAAGCAGGGCAATCAACGCAGGCAGCAAAATGGTTTCAGGAGATAAAACTCAAAGAAAACATATAGCACGCTTGACGATGAATCCGTGTTGCGCATTGGGGACTTCTCTGGGGCTATCTATAGCAGTCATGCCTTAATGTGTGGGTCCCTAACTGAAGACAGTACGGTACCATGTGGAGAGTAGAATAACTTTGATTTTAAAAAGCCGAGCTTGATGCAATCTGAAATTGAAGTAGCTTTACTGCAGCTGCCCTGGCAGTTTACTCCACTCTAGCTATAGCACTGCAACGGAGAGTTATGCATGTTACGCACTGCAACTATATAGTTTCGTTTGGATTTTGTGTATGACAACAACATCTGCTTGAAACCATTTCCCCATTGAAGACATGATGGCGTCATTTATTGCAACACATTATATACGATGTATATCTGATTATATACAATATACGATGTACTGATGTCCCGCCACCGACAATGTACAGTTTAGACACTGTAAGCAGCGAATCCAAATGTTATGAATACTGCATGACAAACAAGAGCGGAAACAATGAGATTATATATATTCGCATGCTTAATGCAAGCGTGTGAGCAATAAGGTATAATCGTATTGCCGTCCAGATGCAGGTCTTCACATTTCAAGACTGGCATGATTTGACCAGCTCTGAGGGTATTCTCAGTTGATTTTTTTCAGGCGCGACAGCGACGATCAGGAAGGCTAATATCATCGTGATAAGTGTGATTAGTTATTAGTCGCATGTAGGAGTAGCGTGCCGAATACTTACAAGATCGACGAGTCCAATGCTTCGTGTTACTGGACTCCGATACTAGTTTGTTTGACGGTAAATATGCTTCGAAGCAACCTGTGCACGGGGGGTAATCGCCCTGTTCACTTACCCCATCTGTCGGAACAAGCACAACAGACTTCTGAGCCGCACCCTGGCCCGTAAAGGCTCTTGTGAGCCCAGCTTTGTCAACTGCCTCGGCGAATGTTGACAGGAAGTCAAGAGTCTTGATACCCGACAGCATGGTGTGACAGGCGGGTTCTGCCGAAGTTGCGACAGATGCACCCAACAGCGCGAGCACTGCGAAAGCGAAACCGCGACGCGTCGCCATGGTGGACTTGGGCGTAGTAGTTCCTGCTGGGATGACTGCCGTGGAACCGCAAGTCACGCTCGTGGAACCGCAAGGTGGTCACGCAAATGGGGAAGCCGCTCGGTATTTTTGATACGCTTTCACCCTTGAATACGTAACAGTTCCTTGGGCAATGGTGGTGGGCCCCCTCTGCCAGTGGTACACGTTGAAGCGGCAGCTTGGGATGAAGATATGAAGTCTCGTCTCTTGTTGTGGCGGCCTCGTCCTCGGATTGAAGTAAACGTTGTGCCGAGGTAAGACGACTGACTTCAGGCACCGGGAAGCTCGCTACTAAGTATGCGAGTCGTCACTTAAAAATGGCAGCGGCGTTTCCGAGAAGTTCGACTGGCCTAAGGTGTCGATCGGCTGGAGAAGCATCAGGTAAGTTCGTCAAGCCGACGCTTGCAGCCACTGAGGCGCAACATCATGACACCTATAAAATCCGAGGCGCTGTCGCCTGGGTACTGACGTACTGGTGTGAATTACAAAAAGTACTGACGTACTGGTACCGGTACCTGTACGCTCACCCGGATATTGATGAAAGCGTTGTTTCTACCCGCCCGTGCGAACCTCGGCAAAGCTCTAGTGATAGCCGCTAGTATAACCATCAGTCTGATGGATTAAATGTCGACTAATCCTTATCTCTGCTATATATTACGGGGATGTTCTAATGAGATACAATCGCAACACTGATCTGCGAGTACAGTATTAAACGATTAATCGCACATATAACGAACTACTTCTCACAGCACACTGCATGTGAGTCTGTGACAGCATTCCATAGACCTGCGCGCGAGAATGTACATCATCGTCCTGGGCGGACTTCATGTCGACTACTAGTACCCTGGTAGTAATAATTCCTACTTCAGTGGATAGCCACGTCATAGTGGCTAGTTGCGGCGGGCAGCAGTGCCGGCGGTACCGTCTTCTGGCCGAGGTAGCTCGTAGTTCTGCTCTACGGGTAAAAGCAGGGTTAATGGGTAGCGACCATCCTCATGGGTCGGGAGTCGAATATAGATGAATATGTGTGTCATAGGGACCTGGACCTATCTGGTAGGAATATCACTTTTGCGTCAGGCCGGCAAAGCATGTGCCTCACAGTAGCACGACATGGTCGCAGCATACTGAAACAGGTGCGCTGTCATCGTCAAACATCCTGCAGCTAGTAAGGATTTTACAGTCCTTTACATCTGGTTTATTTGTGCTTCCAGAGTTGCTGCATCTTTCAGAGCTGAGATGTCGGGCTGAAGGCACGGCGCAGTTCGCTCTGTGGATTCTGCCATCCCAGGTGATGCCTTCAGGTTGAGAACCACCTTGGGAGGATCGGACTCCGTCAGCTCCAGAGATACCACAACTGGGAGAGGGTCCACCACCTTCAAAGGCGGTCCTGCCGCTGCGCCCTGTGGCCTCTCGGAATTTTCCAGTACGGCGTGAATATACTCGCTCACTGCTCCGGACATCCAGGGCTTTCCTTTCCACCCCTCAATCCACCCGAGGTGGCCCCCGTTGCGGGTGAGAGCCGTGATGATGTGTCTGTTCAGCTTGCCGGCGTCCAGCGACGCGCGCAGCAGGTCCTGACTCAGCAGCGGATCGTCGTGATCTCCAAGACACAACAGGGGAACAGCGATGTCCTGCAAGACGCGCAAAATTGCAATACTTAGCGCTGCTGAGAGGACTGCAGTCTCGAATTGTTGCGACACGGAGACAAGAGGGGCATGAAGCTGATTCCAATGCCACCCGGACCTGCAGCAGGTGCAGACAGCTGTTCTCCCGATAGTACTCATCCACGTCCTTGTAGCCGTAAAGCTGCCCCATCACGATTTTGTCAAACTCTCGGAAGGATCTGCTCTTGACTATCTGCGTGATGTGGGTCTCCTCGATCTTCTTGGCTTTCATCAGATCGGGTGAGTGGTGCACAAGCATGCGCTTCATTTTCATAGTTATAATGGCGTCCCATTCGCCTTCCTCCGCTAGCCGCTTGGTCCCTGTCCCCATCCATGCGCCCCCGTGTCAGCAATAACACGGCAGTCGACAAGCTTTCCAAACAGTGCAGTCCCTCAGTGGATCAGCCATTGCGCAAAGCCTCACCTGCGACCAAGTCAAACCCGTTGGCAACTGACACGCCCGCCAGCAGCTTGCATTGGTTTTTGGTGTGCCCTAGATAGCGCACTAGCAGGTTCGATCCCAAGGAGAAGCCAACACAGACAATACGCGCCCGCGGGAACTTGGCGGAAATGTATGCAATCACTGCCTCCATATCGTCGATGTCTGCATGCATGGGGAAGGGCTTGCATACATCGTCATCCTCCTGCAAACCACAGGAGACGTTCATGCGGGTCAGACAAACATTGTCAGCGCTACTCCAGGCTGTTGGTGTGCGGGTGTATGGGTGTGCATGTGTGCTGTTGTGTGTGTGTGTGTGTGTGTGTGTGTGTGTGTGTGTGTGTGTGCGGGTGGGTGTGTGTGTGTTGGGGGGGGGGGGGGGGGGGGTGCATGCGTGTGTGTGTGGGGGGGGGGGGGGGGGCGTGCGTGCGTGCGTGGGTGTGTGTGTGTGTGTGTGACTGTGTGTGTGGGGGGGGGGAGGGGGGCGTGCGTGTGTGGGAGAGGGGGGGGGGGTTGCATGCGTGTGGGAAGGGGGGGGGGGGGGGGGGGGGCGTGCGTGCGTGTGTGTGTGACTGTGTGTGTGTGGGGGGGGGGGGGGGGGGGGGGGCGTGCGTGGGTGTGTGGGAGGGGGGGGGGGGGGGGGGGGGGGGTTGCATGCGTGTGTATGTGGGGGGGGGGGGGGGGGGGGGGTCGGGGGTGCGTGCGTGTGTGTGTTGGGGGGGGGGTTGCATGCGTGCGCGTGTTTGTGTATCTGCGTGTGTGTGTGTCTGCGTGTGTGTGTGTCTGCGTGTGTGACTGTGTGACTGTGTGACTTTGTGTGTGACTGTGTGTGTGTCTGTGTGTGACTGTTTGTGAGTGTGTGAGTGTGTGTGTGTGTGTGTGACTGTGTACGTGCAGCGCTTGTATGCAGCCTGTTTGTGCATGTGAGTACAGGGCAACAAGCGGCATATCATTACCGAAAACTCATCTGGAAGTAGCGAAGTGCCTGCGTGCCCGCGCCGGTTGTAAACCACGCCGCGCCAATTCCGGTGGATGCACGCCTCCATCATCAGTTTCAGGCTCTTCCCCTCACTTGAGCACGCTGCAATGGCAGTGTGCACCACAGGCGGTGTGAGCCTGACCGACGTTGCTTAGTGGCAATGGCACTACCCCGTTGCCTCTTCACTATTCTCCCCACAGCACTCACCTATTCCGTGCAAACACAGCACGATGGGCGCATCCTCTGAAACTGGCGCTGATCCCTTGGGGTGGCACCAGTCCAGCGCCACCTTCACGCGATCCACCATTATAACCATTTCACGCTCGTATACGTAGTTATCCTGCGTCGTAACGAAAGCCCCCCATATAGTCTGGCTGTGTCCACGTGGCGCCCACGGCGCGGGCTTGAAGCTCTTTAACGCTGGGCAGCTGTTGATGATCGTCCTGCGGGGGCCGAGCATGCTATTAGCGTCCAGCGATCGCGCCGGCAAGACAGTATGCGTGTGATGCGGCGCGCAAACGACCAACGCATAGCAATGCAGTATGTCGCCCGGCGTGATGGGGCATAAATTCGCGTGTGACTCCCAGAGAGATAGGTCCCACAGCACGGCCAGTCAGCTGCCTGAGGAAAGGCACCTGTTGAACTCGGTGTCTTCGCTATGTATCTCGTTGTCGTAGGCGCTCCTGGCCCGGCACACCCTTATCGGCAGCGTCAGGACGCCGACAATGGACTCCAGTATCGCGCGCCCCACCGCCCGGAGCAGCACCTTGGTCTCCCCCGCGGCTTTCGCGTCCTGGGCCGCCGTCATCTCGCCCACTTGCCCGAACCGTCAGGCGAAACCCCGGGACTGCCGTGCCCCCGAAGCGCCTAGCGAGACCCCGCCGACCGAGCACTCCCGCCAGGCACCTAAGCAGACAATCGATAAGCCTGACCTCGGCGTATGCGATAGGCGGCTCGACCGTGGCAGCGTATTTATTTGTACACCGCGCATATGTAGAAATATCGTGCCTTGCTGGTGGTGGACTGGCGGGCGACGTGCTATCTTGCGCCTGCTGGCATGGGATGAGCTGCTGCTGGCGGGCGGCACATCGAACGGTCCAGGACGGACGAGCTCGGCCTCGTACCAACGGTGAGACGCGCGCGCTGCTGCTGCCCTAGCGCTATCTAGCGACCAAGGGTATATCTGATATCTTGATTTAAAATCCTGCTGGCCTCCTGCTCGACCTTGGTTTCAGACTCATGTCGCTCTTTTGCTTGGAACCTTTCATAGTTGCTGTTAGTTCTGTTTGTACTGCGCATTTGTGAAAGCTCTGATGTAAGAAAAAAATTGATTTCAAATCCTACTTGGATGATGAAAGGTACGTATAGGTACCAGTACCTGTGTTTAACACTGGTCGTCATTAACTCATCATGTCATCGTGCAGATTATTATGATTTTGGCATCGCCTTCAATAAATACATACTACTGTAGCTACCCGTACCTGTACCATTAGTATTATTCTCGATCAGGCCTCCGGGCGGCTGGGCGCGATAATAAACAATATACCATCCGCCTGCCCCTGGGGCCATATATTACGATGCGGGTAGCGATCCCTATTGATCGTGATCAGGAATCGGCATGATGCTCGTAATGAGTACACTCATTGTCATCATCCGGCATTCATCCCTATATTAGTCTTATTGGGCATTTCCAATTTAATGTTATGTTTTAGTACTCCACTTTCCGGAGAAACAGGAGGGGGGGGGGGGGGGGGGGGGGGGGTCACTTTGTATGTGGCCTCAACTTAATGTTAACGTACTTATGCAGTACTTGGCGGCTGGGAGCGGTGCATGAGCGGCTGGGGGCTCAGCCCCGCACCGCCGCCCTTGATATGTTGTGTTGGTTACATGGATAGCGTCCAGAGAAGGCACGGAAAGTCTTTAATATCTAGGTCAGGCATATCCTTGGACGGCGCTTGGCCGGGCTGGACAAACACCTCCCGCTGGCCCACCCTAACCCACCATCTCACCCCTTCTTGCCAAGATGGATGACAACAACGACTTTTGCCTGAAGATCATTGAGTTATGGGAAGGCAGGCTTCTTGCCAAGCCTATGCTCGACTTCAAGCGGGGGTGGCTAGGGCCGTGGCCGAGGCCAGCAGTCGCACCCGGCAGCGCCTACTGAAAAGCCAACACAGCCGGCTGCTAGGCAAGACACTACCACTGCCATGTCGTCTCGTGCTGACTCGTGTAGTTGGCAATCGGACGGGATTTCAGATCGGAGGCATTGGGCGGCTACACGGAATTCTGCGCTGCAAGAAGCCGGACTGCCAGAAGCCGAGGTGCTTCGTCTCTTGGCAAGCATCATGTTAGTTGCAAGATGGTGCTTCCATCGCGAGCTGATGAGCCAGGTCTCACACCATAGGAGACTACTAGGTAGCGGTGCTGAGCTGATCTACCCCCCCCCTGCATGCCACATTCAGTATATCATATATGCAGCGGACACGCCACCGATTAACCATCATGTCGCCTTGCTGTGGCGCAGGTGGTTGGCTGCCAATGGCCTTGCAGACGTTCATAACTCTGACACGTGTGTGGCATGCAATCTCAGGACGAGGACTAGTGTGTGATTCCCGCCTGACCTGTGCTGCCCCGGTGGAGATTGAGTATTACACACACAAGAAGAAGAACCCCACTTCGGAGTTACTGCCCACCTTGTGTTCAAGTGTGTGCATGATCATCATCAGGTGAGGTCAGGTGAGGTCAGCTGCCACTATACACATAGGCTTGCCACACTGCTCCCACTGATGATGCGTTGAGCTAATGTCCAGGCGATGGAGACGGAGGACTCATAGATGAGGCGTTACAGACTGTATACACCACTGTTTTGCCTTTGTGCAAAACCTGTGAGCGTGCCGGCTATCAGGTGCTCGTGAGGGGCGCAAAGGCCAACTGTGCTGAGAAAATGCGAGAACTTGATAGCCAGGCAACATTGCGCAGCAGGGCAGCGCAGCGCGGTGAGAGCAACAACACATATATAGCAGTGGCATACAACAGGTTAGCGGCATCATAGCACTACACGGAGAGGTGGATAGGGCCACCGTATGGTTGGTTTGCCATGATGTTGACTGTAATATGGTGATGGTTCCAAAAAATGCCCCACCCCGCCCTTCCCATTATATGCTTGCATATGGCAGGGAACACCCTTCTGCACACAGCCATGCATTGAAACCCTTAAAAACGTCATGCTAGTGGTAATTATTATGCAACTTTGGGTATGTTCTACTAAGTACTGTGAGGTCAACATAATTAAAGTAGAGGGGGGGGTTGAGGGGGGTGGAAACAGAGAGGGGGGGGTCTAAAACATAAAATAAAGTCGGACCTGCCTTACAGTCGCTATGAGTATCCGGCATACCCTTCTTCTTTTAGGCGTGCTGTATTATATGTTGTGGTTTAGGAAGGAAATGTGCCTAGGATTTGGCCGGGGGGGGGGGGGGGGGGGGACGTTCAGACCATCACTGTCATTACGGTTCATCACCTGAAGTACTGTCTTATGTACATGTCTCGTCCCCGCGACGACTCAGATATTGCCGCGCCGTACCAGTAGTCGCTACCGGTGTACGGCACGCCAACCGCGCATAAGCGACGGGGCGCCCGCCCATCCGCCATCACAGCTCCAGCCCGCACACACAGTGCTTGTGCGGCGCACTGCGCAGCACCCACGCATGGAGGACCCCACTGTCGCCGCTTCGGTGACTGTGCGTGTGGCTAATACCGGTCTGGGCCGGAAGTACGTGGTGATCTTGGGTAGCACGTTCGACCTGCGCACGGAGAAATGGCTTGCCGAAAACACCTGCGTAGATTGGTTGCGAGAGGTTCTGCTCGACACGAAGAAGCCTTAGCTGGAGCTGCACGCTGCGCAACTAGACGATTGTACGATCGGCCTGGAAGTCTTGAGGCGCCCCCTATCTACAGAGGTATGAAAAAGGCTGCTTAATTGTGTATGCATTGGCCAAGCACAAATGTTTGCAATCGCTCACATAGATGCCTGCTATATTGCAGGTGTTCCGCACGTGTGTCTGAAGGATGCAATTACTCAGGCTTCGTCAGCGGCTAGACACATGGTGGAGTTACATGACCTGCTGACCAAGCGGGGCAGCAAGACCCCTGTCTTGTTGTTCATGACAGACGGAGGTCCAGACCATAACTGCAGTCACGTGCAGGTGGTGCTGTGCTGGCTCGCCTTCTTCATCCTGCACGGCGCCGACAACTTGGTGGCGATGCGGTGTGCTCCCTCGCAAAGCTGGACGAGTCCCGTCGAGCGGTGCATGGGGCCGCTGAACCTCCAGCTGCAGAACATCCCACTCATGCGAGAGGAGATCCCTGATCCGGCGGCAGAGAAGCTCATGTCCAAGTGCAACAGCATGGCAGCTGTGCGCCCGGCAATAAAGAAGGCAGAGGAGCTTGAGGCGTTTGAGCGGCAGCAGCGGCAGCAGCAACCAAGTGAGGAGGCAAGTGAGGAGGCGCCCGTTGAGCAGCCGCCCGGGCAGCAACCGCCTGCAACTGAGGAGGCTTCCGCTAAGCCCCAGCCGGAGCAGCAGCCACCGACTGTTGTGGAGGCGCTAGCTGAGGCACAGCCGGAGCAGCAGCCACCTGCAACTGAGGAGGCGCCAGCTGAGGCACAGCCACAGCAGCAGCCGCCTGCAGCTGAGGAGGCACCAGCTGAGCAACAACCACTTGGAGATGAGGAGGCTGTTGACAACGAGGCTGAGGAGGAAGCATTATCTTCGGATAGTGATTAGTGTGCTGTGAGTGATGAGGACGAGGCTGGCCGTGGAGGACAGCGATACTGAGATGGAGGTGGCGGCGGGATTGGGCAGTACGACCATGAGCCGCGAGGATGTCGTGGATCTCGTGGAGGACGATCAGGATGGAGAGGATGGCAAGGAGGTGCCGGTCAGTAGCGGCTTCAAGAGTCAATACATAGCCAGCATCAAACCTGGGCGCGAGATGTTGGAGGCTAGGTTTGCCCACGCCACCTGGGCTGGGAATCACTTCCAAGTTGAAGAACTTGCGCCTGACGAAAAGGTATGTCACCATCTGCATTTGCCATTGCCCCGCTCTATCAATTTGAGTATATATATAGTATTGCCTTTGATATACTGTGCGAATGTGTACTCTCATAGGTTGAATTAATCCTTCAAACCTTGAAGAAGCTGGACCCCAGCATTGGCACAGTGTCCGTCACACGCAAGCAGCTGGAGAAGTTCCATGTCATGGAGAAGGTGTTGAAGAACCACGCCATCTCTACACCGTATATGGTGCAGTTCCTGAAGTCCAGCATCAACGGCGACAATTGTGACTGTGTAGCCTGTGCACTAAACATTTGGAAACCGAGTGTGATCCAGGATCCAGCGTTGTATCAGCAAGTGAAGAAGATGCAAGGCCGCTCCTAAAGGGGGGCAGAGCAACAAGCTCAGCTACATGTCATTTGAGGATTGCAGCCTCCAGCCCTTCACGATACAACATCAACCCTCCATGGTTGCCAAGCAGAAAGCAAAGGAGCCATCATTCCATGAGTCACCTGGTGGCCGTGGAGGCAGAGGAGGCTGTGGGAGCAGAGGTGGCCGCACAGGCCGGGGCGGCAGAGTTGGTACAACCCAACCAGAGATGCACGATAACTGCTTGGAGATTTCTACACCCGGAGGCGCACCCTTCCATTTGCAACTGGCCAGGGGCACTGTGCAGTGCCAGGAGTGTGCCAAACCTCGCCTCATTTTCTCGCTGAGGGCAAGATGCAGCCGTCACATACCAGTGAGGAAAAGCCACCCAGCAGAGCAGACATCGCAGCTTGCGGGCGCATTGCAAAGGATGTTTTGCATGATGCTATTGCCAACCAAGACTATGTGTGTGGTGGCCAACCACTCCCTGAGGAGCATCCCTTCCACGACATCTTCTACACTGCTCAGGATCTGGAGTGCCATATGGATGTGGAGCCACAGTTTTACTCCAAGCGTGGCCGGACTCCCCAGGTTGCATCTTGGTCAAACCCCTCCTTGTGCTCTCAATGTGTTGGTGATTTAGAGGCCACTGTTGAAGAAGGCATTCCCTTCAGCACTATCCTGCCGTTGTGTGACAAGTGCAGGGGTGAGGGTGTGAAGTATCCTGTCAGAAGTAGGATCAGGATGTCACAGGCTAGGGCCGTCATTGCAACGCATGCGGCGCAGGCAGCCGCACACGAGGCCAACATGGCCACCGGAGTGTCTAGGAAGCGTCCTAGGGCGGAGACTTAGGTGGCATAGACATTCCCTCCAAGTCCATGTAAGTAAAAGGGCCGAAAGACCCTCCCCCCACCCAATATCTTGACCCCCTGAAGGGCTTCTGCACATGGCCCAACGCCACATGTGCCATTTTTGCACATTGCATTGCCCTACTACCATTATTATTGCACCATAGCGTCCCTCTCAATAAAATAAGCATGCATGGTTGGAGTTGCATCATTCTTGCGTGCGCAAGTGCCCTAAACAAGGAATCGGGTGATGGTCTAACTGACTTGGGGGGGGGGGGGGGGGGGGGGGGGGCAAATATGGGGGGGGATTGTCTCCTAAACCACAATATATAAAAGTGGACGCCTTAATTAAATATATTCGTGAATCGTATCGTACGGGTACCGTCGCGAAAGAGCACCGGTACTCGTATACAGGGACGGTGCGTGAAATATATATTGTTTGAATTTGTTTGAATTTTCGAACTCCGGCCGGGCCGGCTGTTGCTGCGAGTATTCGACCTGCCACCTGTCGGTCGCTATCCCCCGTACGACCTCGCCAGTGCCGTAAGATCCTCATGCAAACCAACCGCCCGCCCTCTGCTCCCCGCTGCAACACTCAACTGCAGACAAAGGCACACTCAAAGTGGGGCCCATTCGTAGGCTGAACGCACCCAGCACCGCGCACACAAGCAGGTCTTACCTGGACTATGAGCGCCATGTCGGACGCGCTGCCGCAGCTCAGTGCGGACGCCCCCGCGTTCCGGGTCAGCCCCCCCTCCCTCCCCCTACCACCGCCCCTTTTCCACCATGTCCTGGCTTCCCGCCCACGCTCTCCGGCCCTGACAGGTGCCGCCTGCTCTCTACACGGCTGCACTAACTCATGGTCTTCCAACAGCCTGCCGGCGCGGCACTCACGGCGCGCAAGCCGGAGCAGCCCCGCTACGTGGCTCCCAAGCGGGCGGACCCCGGCGAGGCGGAGCAAGCCCGGCGCTGGCGGGCGCCGTCTGCCGACCCACCGGGACTGGCACCTGCGCCGCGGGACAGGCAGCCCGCCGAATCGGATTCCGGCGAGCACCGCTGCATGCCCTGCGGCCGTTCGTTCAACAACGCGCGCGCTCTGTTGCAGCACCGGGAGGCTAAGCACACCGCGGAGGCGCAGGCGCCGCGAGAGGCGCAGCAGGTGCGCTGCGCGAGGGGATCCGGGAGTGACTGAAAGGGGGTAGAGGCGTAAGCCCTAAGGATGATTGACGAGCTAGATGCCGAGTCGCTTAGCCGCGCGGGCGCCCGCAGGCGCGGCTGTCGCCTCGCAGTTTTCGAAAAGACCGCTCGACGGGGCGCGCCAAGAACGCCACACCTGCCGATGCACCTTCACGCCCCGCGGAGCGACGCGCGCGCGAGGGCGAGTCCAAGCCCGGTGGCGGGCGCAAGCCCAAGAACACCACGTGCTTCACACCCAGCCACCGTGCGCCCGACCTGCGCGTGCTGTGCGGGCCGCCGCGGGGGCGCTACCCGCGTGCGCACGGCCCACGGGACGTGGTGCTGGTGCCGGAGTTCTTCTGCCCCGAGGGCGAGCTCGCGATTTACGACAAGCTGCTGGCGGAGCTGCAGGCGTCGGGGAAGGAGGAGGAGGGGCTGTGGGCGCTGTGGCATGGCGACTCGCACGTCATCGCCAACGACCGCAAGGGCTGGAAGAAGACGTGCCCCACCTTTACCAAGCTCGTGCGTGCCGTCCATTGCATTTACCGGTCCCGTGCAGGGATGTGTGTGCGCACTGTCCATAACGATAGTCCATGATGGCGTTGACCTCGGCGAGGCGGGTTTATTTTGGAGTCGATGAGGTTTCAGTGCATCGGGTCGCTGATGTGCCCCCCCCCCCCCCCCCCCCCCTTGTGACTGCTCTCTAGGTGGAGCAGATGGCAGACTACTTTGGCATGGACGTGAAGGCCACCCGGCTGAACTGGTACCGCGACTCCAGCGAATGGAAGCCCTTTCACCACGACCGCGCCGCCTTCACGCCCGACTGCCAGCAGAACTGCACCGTTGGCGCGTCCTTCGGCCTCTGCCGCGACATCGCGTTTCAGCACGCCAAGAACGAGTCGCTCGTGTGCAGCTTCCCGCAGCCCAACGGCAGCCTGTACACCTTCGGCCGAGACGTCAACGTGGAGTGGAAGCACGGCGTAACGCAGCTGCCCCCGGAGCAGCAAGTGGCGTCCGGTCGCATCTCCATCATCGCCTGGGGCTACGTGCCTGAGGAGTGAAGCGCATCTCGCAGGGCGCTGTGATACCCCTTGAGTGGCAGCGGAGGCAGGACACCATCCACCCACCCCATCCCAGCCGGCTATTCTGGCATGCCAATCCCCAGCCATCATGCAAGGTCAATAATCTGTAACGAAAGTCACACACCTAACAGAGCCCGCAGTTGGCGTGGCCGCGTTGCGTGCGTCAACATGGATACCTGCCTTCTGGAAATGACAGGGATCAACACTGTTTCGTAGGCGCAGCCATATGTGGAGGGACGCAGCTGTGTCTGAGTGCCTCGATCTACCCACGCAGCGCATGGTGGCGATGACACACATCCACATTCCCAAAGCAGCAGGGTGTCTTGTGCTGCTAGATGTTGGCCCCGCATTCGCATCGCAAGTGCGTGAGACACTTGTGGGGGAGTTGTAATCTGGTCATCTGGTGAGGGCAGTTGGGAATGTCAATGATGGAATATAGCGCACATTGTGCACCCTATAAAGGGAAACATACTTTGTTCCCAATCATGGGCATGGCGTTGTTTGTACCAACGCCCATATTGCAAGTCGCGAGGCATCCCATCCTGGGTACTCGGTTGAACCATGGCTGCCGCGCTGCAACTCCAAACCCGCAGCACAAGACAGACTCATTGCCTCGCCCGTCTCCCCTCCCCCCTGCCCTGCAGCACTTTTATTTTTTCCAGTTGATGATGAAACAAATACATTTCTGGAAAGTTCCAGTAGACTTTGAGAAATGTGAAAATCGCCTGTGAACAATATGCACCAATAAGGCTGCACCAATATCACCATCCCCCTTTCAAGCAGCTAGAAATCCGGTGTTTACGTGCATAATCATAGCACTACGTGGCAAAGCAATGAGGCTGCCATCCGCCGCCCCAGTGCATATGGTGAGATACACACCACGGCGGAGAGTCTTACTTACCAGCAAAGTCTTAGTTGCCACAACGCAAATTACCTGTAAGGTGCTGCTTGATTTATTGTGCACATGTATAAACCTGGGTCATGACATGCCATCTACTGCTAAAGTACCGTACAAAGACAAACGGTCCCGGGATACGTAACGTTATTGACCCCCCCCCCCCCCCCCCCCCCCCCATCTGCGAAGAGCAAAAACGATTGAAACGGAGAAATACTCCAGAATAAATCACGAAAAAATCACGAATATCCCGACACGGAGATGCAAAACATCTCGAGATTTTGGGGCCTCGCAGACCGCATTAAGTTGCACGGTACCCTCTCTATGATAGAACTCATAGCATTCAGCGCAGTACGGGGTTTCCTGCTCGTCATTCTTGGTGCAGCAGGTATACCAGCCAGATGGTGCGCATCAACGTACCTGAAGCAACCACGCATTGGGTTACGTATTACTCAGTTACTTTTGGCGTGCCTTCAGCCCGGACGCGGAAAGTGCCTTACGCTGAATAAACACGGCGGCATGATTACCACTGCAATCAAGCACCCGCAGCGCTTCTTTGATACCATGCAGATGTTGCTTGTGGCAATTGGGCGATTGGGGGCAATGCGGGGTTTATATATTGCCACCGAGCGCCACAATACAACTACGAGATGTACTGGAAAGAGGGATATCAGTTAGAGGAGGGGGGGGGGGGGGGGGGGGGAGGGGGGCATGCGTACAGAAAGGGGAGCCAGCTTTGTTGGCGCCATGGGGTGCGAGCACGGGGGGCAAGCTAAGCATGGGGGCAATGGCTTAGGTGCTGAGCGAGAGCAGCAGCGCAGTGCCGCGCTTAATCCAGTGGTCGGGGTCGACGGCGCCGCTCTTGAGGTCCACGTTGATCATGAAGGAGGGGCGCTCGCGGCTCCCGGTGCGCAAGGGGTACATGTACAGCGGGCAGAGGTAGATGCCCTTCTGGATGCGCTTCTTGTTCTCCACCGGCTTGAACAGCAGGATGGGCATGTGCACAACCAGCTCCATCGGCTCCGGCTCGTTCAGGCACCCGTTCTCGAAGTCCCAGCCCGCGCCCTCCAGGAACATGCCCTTGACGTACACGCCCTCCTTGGGCGGGTGCAGGATCTCCTTCTCGTCCAGGTTGATGATGCTGAACTCGAAGGAGAGTGTGTCGATGGGGATGCTGTTGCGGCGCGCAGTGGTCTGCAGCACCGCCGTCAGGAAGCCCGTCGGGTAGGTGAAGCCGCTGAGCCAGTACACCTTGGGGTAGGTGTCCTCCACCCAGACCGCCAGCTGCTCGATCCGCGTCAGCAGGTCGCGCGTCCACGCGCCCAGGGGCTTGAGGCTGGGGTAGGTCTTGAGCCACGCGGCCGGGACGCGCGCATTGTTGAGCGCGTTGTAGATGGCGTCCAGGTCGGCGCTCATGACCACCAGGCCCTGGATGCCCTTGATCAGCTCCGAGCAGTTGCGGCGCACCTTGACGAGCAGCATGTTGTAGCGCTCAATCTCCTGGAACAGCACCACGTGCAGCGCGCTGGGGTCGTCGGACTTGGCCTTCATGACCTCCTCCAGGTTGAAGGGCGAGGGGACCTGCTCCAGGATGTCCTTGGCGATGCTCTTCACAATCTCCTCGCGGCTGCCGCCCCCGCCGCCGCCCCCGCCCCCGGCGTCCTGCGGCTGCAGGCTCATCAGGCTGTCCAGCACGATCTTGCTGTCCTCAATCTGGTACGAGATGTCCGCGTTGGGGTGCTGCCCAAACGCCTCGGGCCGGTCAAAGTTGGGCAGCGTGCTGATGTAGTCCTTGTAGCTCTGCAGGCTGCCGTTGTCCGGGATGTAGTACGTCGGCAGCGGGCTCAGCAGGTAGCCGGTCTGCGTCAGCGCGTCCTCGCAGTAAAACTGGTTCAGGTAGCTGTTGAGCACGCGGCGGTCCAGCTCGTCCGTGACACGGCCGCCGTAGTTGGCCTCGCTGATGAGGTACTTGAGCGCGTCCCAGGGCGTGTCCTCGTAATAGTCCAGGTAGCTCTTGAGCAGGTCGTCGCTGACCTTGTAGTCGGTATCGTTGAAGTCGTAGGGGATGTTGAGGCCCAGGCTGCGGAACTTGCGCCGCTCCAGCAGCACGCTGTGGAAGTACGTCAGCGCAAACAGCAGCTTCTGGTACTTGTTCGCCGCCTTGCACTCGGCGTAGCTCTCCTCGCTGACCGTGTTGTACAGGCGCTGCAGGTTGGCGCGCAGCCCCTTGGGCGGCTCCGTCGTCATCTTGATGCCGCGCTGCAGGATGGCGATGGGGAACTGGTCGCTGGGGTTGGAGCTGAGCCACAGGCGGAAGTTCTTGTGCGGGGACGCCTTCTCAAAGCCCTCGATGATCTTGTCCAGGGTCGGCAGCCAGCTGGTCATCAGGTGGCAGTTGGCCAGGAACACCCAGCTGCCCACGCGCAGCCCCTCCTCGATCAGCTTGGTCGCCACGGGCGCCTGCCCCTGCCCCAGCGCCACCGAGTAGAACTTGTCCGCCAGGCCCTTCTCCTCCGCCAGCTTGCGCAGGTTCTCGGTCGGGTCCACGCCCGGGGACAGCACGAAGATGAGCGGGCTCAGCGGGGTGCTGTCGCTGTGCGTCTCCTTCAGGTCCAGCACGGGGGGCTCCACAAACTGCCGCAACAGCAGGGGTGGCGCGCACACTCAACGGCGCAGACAAGGAACAACAACAGGTGCAGGCCGCACTGGCTAAGAATCGCGAGATGGAAAAGGCCGCAAATGTGTATGCGGGTGTCTGTGGTGCCGGCCGTGCATGTAGAGATGGGTCAGCACCAGGGATCCATGCATACATGCGCAGAGGTGGCACTCATGTAAACGGCGGTGCCCGGCGCCGTGTTTTGCCCCCCTCCCAGCGATTATTTGTGTTTCCCTTCTATTCTGGTATTACTCCACTCTCATGTGCTGCTTAATATTGCGGAAATGCCATCGTAATAGAAGGTTTGGACGCGATGGAAACGATTACGTAACCCTTCATGTCTGCCATATTTCTGCAATACATCCTACCCGGTAACGATCTACCACTTCATATTTACCTGATACTACCTGCACTAGCAAATACCGGGAGTGCTATCTCCTGCCAATACGCGTAATCCCATTCTGCGTGCAGTATAATTAGTGTCATTGTATCGTTGTGCATCGGTTCGCATTACTGTGTTACTGTGTTGCTATATGATTTGAAACAATGCACGTAACATTTCCTGAATAAATGGAGGGGGCTTACCTTGCGGCCCAGCGCATTGGTGACAAACGAGGTAGCGGCAAAGACGACGCGGTCCGGGCGCAGGCAGCGCACAAAGATCATGCGCTGCAGCTCGTTGCACGTCGACTCCCAGTCGCCAGGCAGCTCTGCGGTCTCCGGTTCTGTGCGCAGCCGGGGCATGGGGAAGGGCATCAGCGGCTGGCGGCGAGGGATGGCCTGGGCCTGGGTTCACATCAGCAGGGTGGGGGGCTAGCTGCCTGTGGGGACGCGGTACCTGCAGTGCGGTACCAGTACTCCCAGGCCCCGACGTTTTGCTCAAAGCTGGACTGCACGCCCTTGAAGTTGGGCAGATTCTCCAGCTCTGTGATGTTGTCCCACGCGAGCTCGCTGATCCAGCTGGGCGCTGGGTTGGAGGCCTGCTCCGTGCGGTCCAGCACGCTGCCGCCCTTGAGGAAGAACTGATACTCCTGGTTGTTCACCTGGTTGGCCGTCTGCAGGATGCGGATGCACATCTGCAGGCTGAGCAGCAGCTTGTGCCGCTCAAACAGGCCGCGCGAGGTGTACTTGTACACCGCATAGCTGTGGAAGTCGTTCAAGTTCTTGATGCGCTCCTGCCAAGAGGGGGGGGGGGGGCAGCAGCCGCGTGCAGAGCGCGGGTCACCAGCGAAACAGCGGGTTACACCATGTTGGAGCCGCAGGGGACAAGGCTCCAAAACCAGAGAGCGACAGGGGCAGGTTTCCCATATTAGGTGATGTCCCAACAACCAAAATGCAAGGTGCGAATCCTTAATACCGTGTTCCACAAAACAAGTGACATCGGAAGGGAAACTCTCAGCTCTGTGAAATACACTTCTCCATAGTACGGCAGCTGTTGACGTAACGAGGCGATGTCCCAACAAAACATGCATGGTGCAAGTCTCCAGTACAGTGTTCCACAAAACAAATGACATGGGAAGGGGACCTCTTGAAAAATACACTTCTCCAATTAAGACAGTTCGGCAGGTGTAAGCGTATAAGCGTAAAGAGGTGACCCCAACAACCAAATTGCATGGTGCAAATCTCCAATACCGTGTTCCACAAAACAAGTGACATCGGTAAGGAAACTCTCAGCTCTGTGAAATACACTTCTCCATAGTACGGCAGCTGTTGACGTAGGCGACGTCCAAACAAAACATGCATGGTGCGAGTCCCCAGTACAGTGTTCCACAAAACAAATGACATCGGAAGGGGACCTCTTTGAAAAATACACTTCTCCATGTAAGACAGTTTGGCAGGTGTAGGCGTAAAGAGGTGACGCCCAACAACCAAAATGCATGGTGACAGTACAGTGTTTCACAAAATACGCGACATCGGAAGGGACAAGAATTTGGGATTTGTGAAATACACTTCTCCAATTCAGGCAGTTAGGCAGCTGTGGACGTAAGCAGGTGACGTCGTAACAAAACATACATGACGTGAATCTCCTGTACAGTATTCCACAAAACAGGTGACATCGGAAAAGACCAAACTCTTGGCTTTGTGAATTCACTTTTCCAAATTAGACGGTTTGGCAGTTGTAGGCGTAAAGAGCACCTGGGGGGCGCTGAGGCATTGGGAGGGTGCCAGCACAAGCAGGGCAAGGGAGGGCGCCGCACCTGCAGGTCCTCGCTGCGCGCCGACTTGTTGATTGACTGCAGGAAGAGGTCGGTGTAGGCGTCCAGCGAGAACTGGTACATGGGGTCGATGCCCGCAAGGTCATTGAGCACAAAGTAGAGCACGGCCGCGCGCACGGAGCAGGGGCGGTACTGCTGGCTGGCGGCCTCGATCTTCTTGCTCGTCTCCTCCGCAATCTTGAGCGACTCGTTGACTTCCTCCCAGGTTGTCTTGCTCTGGTCCAGCGTGTCGATGAGCTCCACATTGTCCAGCAGGCTGCCCGTCGCAGTGGACAGCATGTATAGGATCTGGTCCTCCAGGTCCGCCTGCGTCCGCTTGCCCTGCGCCACCTTGACCACCAGGTCATTCTTTTGCTTGTCGAGGTCGGGGCGCTCATTCTTGACGACGGTGTTGAGCAGCTGCGCCTCCAGGCCCTGCTCCTTGACGGTAAAGTTGACGAGGGCCACCTTGGTGGAGATCTCGGGCGTGTAGTGCGGGTTGCCCAGCTTGGTGGTGATGTACAGCTTAAAGTCAAAGTTGAAGTCCACCTCCTTGTCGCCCAGCTTGATCAACGTCTGGTTGCCGCGCTTGATGAACGACTTGGCGAGCAGGGGCTCCAGCGTGGGGTCGATCACCTCAAGCACGTCTTGCAGCAGCACGGGGTTACCAAACGTGATGGCGTTCTCCACCTGCCGAACGAGGTCGCTCATGTTGAGGTTGAGCACCTTGAGCTGGTTGGCCTCCTCCATATTCTTCACCCACTTGTTTGCCTGCCCCTGCGGGTCTATCATCAGCGGCCAGCGCGGGGAGCGCGTGACCATCACGCCGTTCTCCGTGCTGAACGCGTCCGCTGGTAGACCCTGTCGGGAGAAGTCGGGACCACAAGGAGGAGGAGGAGGGAGGTCGGGGGGGGGGGGGGGGGGGAGGGGTGTTTCAGTCCCTCATTGGGCATATCAATGCACCCCATTGAACCACCTGTCCGCATGGCCTCAAAGTGCTGTGCTGCAGGGAAAGGTTAGAGGCGCCACGCACCTGGATGTTCCAGTCGCGCACGTCCGACGGGTTAGCCAAGAAGAGGGCGAAATCGAAGGCCTCCGAGGCAGGGATGCTCAGGTTGCGGACCTGCGAGAGCAGAGCAGAACACGCGGGTGGGTTGCCGCGTCCATCTGCTGCGACTTGTCCAGTCAGGGGCGGGAAGCGGGGAGGGGGGGGGGGGAGAGGAAGGCCGCCCCACCTGAGGCAGCCATGTCTCCTTGATCAGCTCCTCGCGGTACTCGCTGGGGAAGGGCCCCGCGTACGCCATGAAGGCTGACGCCACGACAACGTCGCCCGGCAGCATGCTGATCTCGGCATCAAATTGCGTTATGGAGGCCTCCCAGCGGTCCCTCTCGCCGGCCAGGCCAGTGACCTAGCGCACCGACGCGGGCAGCCGCAGCGGCAGGTTAGCGGGGGCGCCAGCGCTCTGCCGGCTCGGCTCGGCTCAGGACAGGGAGACGGCGGGGGGGGGGGGGGGGGGGGGGGATGGGGGGCGCATGCGGGGCGCACCAGCTTCTCGGCGCGGATGAGTTTGCCCTCCAGGTCCTCCAGCTCGTCCTCCAGCTTCTTCTTACTGGCCGTGCTCTCGTCGTACTTGTCCTTGAGCGCCTGCACCTTGGCCAGCACCTCCGCCAGCTGGTCCTGCGCCACCTTGAGCGCCGCCTGCTTCTTGGCCAGCGTGTCCTGCGCCGACTTGAGCTTAGCGCGCTTGGGCGCCACCTCCTTGGACACGGTGCCGTACACCTCCATCGCGCGCACCCACAAGCACAGTCCCTTGGCGGCGCCCGATTGCTGCGGGGCACCGGGCAGGGGCGCACGCTCAGTTCCCCACCATGAGTACACCATGGGACAATCGATTTGGGTAGAAGCACTAGTGGGCCGGCGGGGGGGGGGGGGGGGGGGGGGGCATGCCTTGGCGATGGTGTCCGGCTGAAAGTCTGGGTTGTTGGTGTACTTGCCAATCTTTTTCAGCAGGGAATCGTCCAGCTTGTCCTTGTCAAACTCGATCAGCTTGGTCAGGAACGAGGCGTCGCCCAGCTGGCGCTTGCTCTCGTCCCAGTTGGGCGGCCGCTTGAGCACCGTCATGACCGCCTGCGGAGCCGGGAGTGGCGCAGCAAAGGGCCGGTTTGCCGTTGAGCGGAGAGTGTCATGGTCAGCATCAGTGGCAACCCATGCATTGACAACAGGGCGGCACTGGGCGTGACAATAATGGGACGAGGTGGGGGGGGGGGGGGGGGGGGGTCGCACCGAGAGTGTGAGCTCCACCAGCGTGGGGGGCTTGGCGTAGGCCTTGAGCTCGGACATGTCCTTCTTGGTGAGCACATTGAGCGCCGCCTCGGCCGACTGCAGGGCCGGCATCGCCTTGTCCAGCCCCTCCTGGCACTCCTTGGCGATGATGTTGGCCTCCTCTGCCTCCTTGGCGATCTTGGTGGCCTCGGCGTTGACCTGCTTCTCCTGGTCGTCCGCCACGCGCTTGTCCTGCACGATCTCCACCAGCAGCTCCTCGCAGCTGCGCTTGGCCTCCGCCACCACCACCTTCTTCTCCTCCGCCACCTTGCTCATCTCCGCCACCTGCACCTTTGTCTCCTCCAGCTTCTCCAGCCCGCCCTGCAAGCGCCCCGGACAACGTTGGGTCACCGGGGGCCCTTCTGTCTGTCTGCATCCCTCCCGCATGGCGAGGGGCAAAAAAGGGACTAACATGCTGGAGGCGGGGTAGCCTTATAACATCCGGTACTGACTTGTATCCGTGTAAAGGCGGGGCGGGTTTAACGCGCCCCTTTTCAGAGGCGGGCAGCGTTTGTTTTTGGCCTGGTATATAGTATGCGCGCGTGGACGCCGACGGCGCTCAGCGCGCGTTTGCTTCGTCTGCCACCACTGCTATGATACCGCTGCGCGGCGCGCAAACGTGGTATACTGACTGGTATGAGATAATCCTTATCAGTGGCAGCAGTCGTAGCAGTCGCCAGCAGCCTGCCGCGCAGCGCTAGGCGGCGTTGGCGGAGGAGGTGCGCGTGGACATGCCGCTCAGCGCTGCTGGAAACTTTTGAAAAGTCATCGTATGATGGTCACAATATGAGGCCTAGGATCTATGAAATTTGGGGACTCGCTCAATGTCATACTCGCGCATGGCACACAGCGTACACCTTTGTCTGGAAGCTGGGACAACATGCCAAAGGGAGGGCTTATAGTGCAGGGCAGTCTGGACGGGGAGGGCAACGTTGCAAACGTACGCTAGAAACGCCAATTGCCCTCGCCCTTCACGTTTTGAAAATCGTTTTGCATTATTGCTTTAATGCCCGGGGGCCGCCGGGGGGGGGGGGGGGGGCGGGGGCATGCACCTTGAGCTTGCGGGCTTTGTCCCCCAGCTCGGCGCGCTTCTCCGCGAGGAGCGTCTTGTAGCCTCGCACCGTCTCGAGGTAGTTGGTGGGCGTCACGTAGTTCTGGCGCTTGAGCTGGTCCAGCATGCGCGCGCTCAGCTGGCTCACGCTCTGGTGCGCGGTCACAAACACCTTGCACACCGCGTCCTTCACGGCGGGCGTGCCCAGGTTCTGGTCCTCCAGCTGCTTCTGCGCCACCTCGTACAGCGCGTCCGCGGGCCACTCGGTGAACCAGTCGATGACGCAGCAATTGACGAGACCGGGGAACATGCGGCAGCGCTCGCGGAAGCCCTCGCCAATGGGGCTCAGGCAGATCACCACGTGCAGGTTGGTCCGGACCTGCCGCCACAACACCCGCCCCCTCAGCCCCCTGCGCAACTTCATCCGACAAGGCGGGGGTGGGGTGGCGGGCGAGAGGCAGGCGGGCGGACCTGCTCCAGGAAGTAGTCGTAGAGCGAATCCGCAGTCTCAGCGTAGCCGGCGGCTTTGGCGGGCAGGCGGACCTCGTCCAGGATGCCGGGCAGCTCGTCCTTGGTGAACAGGTTGGGCACCTCGCCGCTGGTGAGAATGTTGTTGATGTACTCCACAAACGCCTCCTCCACGATCTGCGTCTCGTCAAACAGGAAGACGGTGGGCTTGTTGGCGCAGCCCGCCTGCTTGTACAGCGCCTTGAGGTCCTCACGGAACTCGGTGGAGCGGTAGTTGCGCCCGATCTCGATCATGAAGCACTTCTGCTCCGCCACGTAGGTTGCCAGCCGTGCCAGCGACTTGCGGCCGCTGCCGCCGACGCCTACCAGCAGCGCATTGCCGCGCGGCTGAGAGATGATGCGGTGGATGCGGCAGACGTGCTGGATGGCGTCGAAGAAGAGCACCTGGTGACAGCGCAAATTGTGAGTGTCAGGCCAACAGCGCGGTAAGGCATGCTGCTCCACCATTGAGTCCACCAGGCCGCCACATGCGGTGACAGAAGAGGCAGACGAGGGGGGGTGGGGGGGGGGCACCAGGTCCATGGCGCTGTTGCCGGGTTCCAACGCGTAGTCCTCCAGCTTCTCCGTCAGCATATCCTTCAGGCCCTTGGCGTCCGTCACCGGCTCGTACGGCGGGTTGTCCACCGGCCGCATGAACGACACAAACGGCGGGCACATGCCTGCGGGCACATTGCGCGGGCAAGCAAGCATGTGAGGGGCGGCTCGGGGCGGTGCAGCAGATACAAGCACCGGCACGACGCGGGCAGAAGGATATGCTACGCGGCCCCGGCCAGTGCCAATGCTGATGCAGATGCTGATGCGGGCAGTGGCGCGCCTTCGGTGCTCTCAAACAGGAAGCTCCACGAGGTGCTGAACAGCGAGCTGAGCTTCTCGTCCAGCTGGCCCTGCAGCCACTTCTTGTCGTTGTGGTCCCACATGCGGTCGCCGATGATGCGGAACGTCTCGTGGCACCACAGCTGCAGCATGATCTCCTTGCTGTCATAGAACGACTTGTTGCACTGCATGACGCCCTGCACGATCTTGGCGATGTCGCGCGTGTTGAACAGGTAGTGGCTCTTGCTGGGCGTGGGCAGCAGGTCGCGCGACACGGCGCGGAAGACCTCGATCGTGCCCTGCGTGAGCGTGTCCCCCAGTGGCTTGATCTCGTCGTCAAAGTCGTGAAGCTTCGAGTTGAGCAGCACGCCAAAGATGCGCTTGAGCTGGGCGTCATTGGGGGTGGTCATGTTGACGACGCTGAACACCGCCTGCACGCGCTGGCTGAAGGGGTTTCGCCCGCCGCCAGGTGGCGCCATGCCTGGCGCAGCGGGAAAGGGTGGGTGAGGCGGTCAGGGGGGCGGCGTGTGGACTCCGGTCGAGGGGGGTGACTCAGCAGAGCGGGGTGTCCAAGCAGGTGGGGCGCGAAGGAAAGAAGGAGAACGGGAGGGGGGTAACGCGGGGGGCCTACTCCCGATGAGCTGCACGTCCTTGATGTTCTTCACCTCCTGCTTGGCGCGGTCGTACCAGAAGCCGTTGTCCGCCCACAGCTTGAGCAGCTCTAGCGGCGGGATGAAGCCGAACGCGCTCTTCTGCGGCATGTTGAGGTCGTCGATGAAGCAGACGAGGTTCTTGCCGCCCGCGGGCGCAAACACGCCCTTGCTGCGCTTCTCCAGGCGCCCCTCGATCGTCTCCTGCAGGCTGTTGCTCGTGGTGGCGGCGCTGAAGTTGATCGTCATGGGCGCCTTGCGCTCCGGCAGCTCCTCCAGCACCTGCTGCACCACCATCGTCTTGCCCACGCCCACGTTGCCGGTGACGAGGCAGTGCTGCGGGATCTTGACGAGCCCCTTGAGGATGAACTTGGTGCGCACGGTGTCCACGGTGGGCACCAGGATCTTGAAGAACGGCATGCCGGGCTGCGGGCGGAAGGAGCTGCTCAGCTTGCTCTCCCACGGCTGCCACGTCCGTGTCTTGTGGTCCACAAAGTACTCGTACACCGTCTCGCTGGGCGGGAAGCGCGTGTCCATCTCGCGCAGGAACGAGTCAAACATGCGGCGGCCGTTTTCGTCCAGCGAGCCGCCGATGCCCCAGATGACGGCAAACAGGAACCACAGCTCGATCATCGCCACGTGCTGCTCGGGGCCCTCCGCAGCGGAGATGCCGTTGGCCTCTGTGGCAAACGAGTCAAAGATCTGGAGCCGGGGGAGGGAGGGGCGCCAGTCAGCCCACCGCGACACGGCCCCAACCTTACGGCCAGCTCGACTGCCAGGCACGCCATCCAAGAGGGACATTGACAACGCCGGCACGTAGCTGAGCTTTGATGTTTAGGGCTTTAAACCCTAAAACGTCATCGCGTTCGCCCACGGCAGTGGAATTCGAAGAGGGCATGATTGCTCGTGAAACAGACAACAGCCTCTCCTCACTACCCTTCATGTACGTAACTTGTGTGGGTGTTGCGGGGGAGGGGGGGCAGACCCGCATGAAGTCGCGCACGGAGGAGAGGCGGTCCACCGGCACGAGCTCCTTGCAGTGCAGGCGCTTGTGCTCCAGCGCGGCCTCCATGAACTTGTCAATGAGGCGGCTGAGCGCCTCTACCAGCGTGGGCTCGCTCTTGGTGGCGATCCAGCTGGTGATGATGGGCCGCCAGCCGAGGTCCTCCACGTTGAGGTAGATCATGCCCGCGCGGGAGACTGTGGCGGGTGACGCCTGGCTCAGGTCCTCCACCTCGAACAAAAGGCTCACCTACACGCCGCGCACATCCACGAGTCAGCAGCGGCCAGCATGGGAACTGGAGGAAACATTCAACATTGGTTTGCATTTGGAAAGGGGGGGAAGGGGGAGCACCTGGGGAGGCATGGAGATCCGCTCTCCGGAGAGCAGCGTGAGCAGCTTGTTGTCGTCCAGCAGCGTGTTCATCGACTCGATCCACAGCGTGTCCACCGGGCCGTCAAACAGGATCCACTTCTGGTCGGGCGACTCGTCGCGGCAGACGGTGCGCATGATGCGCGCCAGCACGCCGTCCGTCCACTCGTGCGTGCCCGGGTCAAAGCAGCCGTAGATCTCGTCGTTGGAGAGCGCGAGGGGGTTGATGGTGTGCATGTGCACCTTCTGGTAGTTCTCGTTGTCGGGGTGCGTCTCCTTCAGCGCCTTCATCGCGCGCGTCAGCGTCTGCCAGGCGATGCTCTTGCCCGAGCCCGTCTTGCCCACGATCATGTTGCCGTGGCGCGCCACCTTGCAGTCAAAGATCTGGATGATCTTGACCAGGAACTCGGGCACAATCTGCAGGTTGTTCGCCAGCAGGTCGGCCTCCAGCGCCTTGCGTAGCTCGCCGCCGTCGCTGGCGGGCAGTTCCACGCCGGGGAAGAGGTCGGAGAGCAGCGCCATGAAGAGCGGCAGGTCCAGGAAGACGAGCTTGGGCTTGATGAGGTCGATCATGGTGCGGTACATGATCACCTCCTCGCTGGCGTCGGGGTCGCCGCGCTTCAGGGCACCCGCGGCGCGCGCAATGGGGATCACAAAGCTGCGTAGGCCGTAGTCGTAGTGGTCCTGCTTGGAAAGCTGCTGCTGGCTCAGCTCCATGATGGCGATCATCTTCTTGGCCAGCACCTTGGCGGTCTGGAAGCCCTCGCTGAACATCATGATCTCGGCGATGAGCGTAAAGTCCGGCACCATCATGGACACCGGGCGCACGATGGCCTTCAGGTTGTCGGGCAGCTCGGAGCGGCCCGCGTAGCCGGGGTTCATGGTGACAAAGATACCGCACGTGGGTATGAGCCGGATCTCCTGGCCCAGGAAGTTGAAGCGCTTGCGCCCCTCCTTGATTGCCTGCATCACGATGCCTATCTGCGTGGCCACCACGCTCAGCACCTCCACCTCGATGCGGTTGAACTCGTCCAGGCACGCCCACGCGCCCGTCTGGCTCAGCCCGCTGAACATCTTGCCCGTCATCTTGTAGTCCACGCCGTCCGAACAGTTGAACACAATCACATACCGCGCCAGCGCCTTGCCGAAATCCTTCACCTGCAAGTCGCCCCGCCGGCCGTCGCAGCGTCAAGCGGGTATACATACGGGCGCTGACGCACCCAGAAGAACCCTCACAACAATTCCAGGTGCCAAATATGCATGCCGAGGTTTCATGTTGAGAACGCACCAATCATGGTATGCATGTGGTGATTATGTGTCTCTTGTCTGTATTGATATGTGCGCTTGCAGATTGTCTTTGATTACGGGCGCCTATAAGAACCTTATCATAACAAGCCTCAAATTGGGCCTGCTAGCACCTTGTAAGAGCATATGTTATAGGTATGCTTTAGTCTCGCCTGTATTTGACCTCTTGCAGGCAGGGCAGACTCTTTTCCGCAGGGGTCCTTTTACCGATGACAAAAGCACGCACAAACTTGATCCTAGGCACCGCCCCCCTAGGAACGCAACACCGGCAAGTCAACAGCGGCACAGGCCAGGGGGCGGAGGCGCACCGTCTCCGTCTTGCCCGTGCCAGCAGGGCCTAGCGGGTTGCCGCCGCGGCGCGTAAACAAAGCAGCGCCCAGCGTCATGTAGCAGCGGTCCGTCAGCGGCGTGATGACCAGCCGCCCGTTGTTACCCTGCAAATGCGGCAGGCAGCCCTCGGCATCAGACCAGCCCGGCGCTGTGCCTGCGGACAGGTGGTGCGAGTACGCAGGCAACGACGCGCCACCGGCAGCAGACACTGGTGCCGTTGTGATGGAGGAGCGATGCAATGCGTGACTCATTGGGTGGTTGCAGTGGGAGGGGGCAAAGGAGGGTACGGACCTGGTACTCGTAGCCGTAGACAAAGACACTGAGAACCTGCTTGACGATGCAGTCGTTCTGGTCCTTGTCCCAGTAGAAGCGCAGCTGCGAGACCCACTCAAAATCGTTGGGCGAGCTGGCGCCCGTCTTGCTCAGCTTCTCGATCACGTCGCGCGCGTGCACCTCGATGGTGATCAGGCTCACCTGTGCGCGCCAAGCCCTGTCAGCGCCCCATCCATGTACAGATGCGACCTCCAGACGGCGCCGAGTAACTTATTGCGGTAACAAAAAATGGAAAGTATACAGTTTATAGAAACTGGTTTCTTTATACCTCCCAAGGCAACAAAATAGTGAGGAAAATACAATATAATTAAAAAGCTCATAATTATACTTTCAAGGAAAAATGGTGTATATATATCTAAGGCAACAACAATAATTCAAAAATATGCATCAAAGCAACACGATAATGACGAAAAGATGCATCAAACAATCAACGAGCTGGGGCTTGCTGCCTCGGCACCGGGGGAAGAGAGGGGTGGGCGATGCAACGGAGTGTGACTACTCAGCGGGCTCAAGCGGGCTGCTCCGGCGGGAGGGCGGCAGTGGCGGCGAAGGCGGCGCACCGTCTTGTTGCGCTCGATCTTGGTGAGCTTGGAGCGCGTGATGGCGGTGAGCTTGTTGAGGTAGGACACCCACTTCTTCTTGAGCTGGCGCACGGCCTTGGAGCTGTGCTCGCTGTCGCTGAGCGCCTTTTCGCACTCGGCGGTCCACACGATCTGGCCCGCCGTGATGATGCACTGCCCCTGGTTCTCCTTCACCCACTTCTCCTTCTTCACCGCCTTGCTGTCTTCCAGCACCTTGTAGACGTGCTTCTTCGTGCTGGCGAACATGGCCTCCTCCACGCGGTTGAGCCACTCCTCCGGGCGGCCCTCCGTCACGATGAGGCTCACAAAAGGGAGGTGCTCCCCGTCGGGCGAGTACACGCCCGTGGACTCCCAGTGCCGCCGGCCGTCGCTCCCCGGCGCATGCATCTCCAGCCGCTTGATGCCCTCAAAGCACTTTTTCAGGTGGCTCTGCACGTTCTGCGGGTCCTTCGCCTGCCCCAGGATCTCCAGCAGGTCGTCCGACGACAGGAAGTAAAATCGCGGGAACTGCTGCCGCTTGTTCTCCAGGTAGTTCTCCAGGCTCTTCTGGATCTTCTCCAGCTTGGCGTCCATCGCGTTGAAACCCTCCAGCATGCCGGGCTTGGTGCACGCCTGCAGTGCAGAATCAGGATTGGACAGGGAACATCAGGTGCAAAGTACCCATGGTCTAATGCCGTCTGATTCATTTTCTTGTATTTATTTACTTATCATGTTATTGCTTATATATATGTGTGTGTGTGTTCACAGCAGCAAGCAATGATGGCTATTACGTCACAACCCGCAAACATCTTGTGTTTATTTCAAACAAGATGATAATGTACCACATACGGATACAGGTAAGAGTACCAGATTATTAGAGCGATTATTAGTTAGATTGTATTATTAGATATCTTTTCAGAGTATTCAATTTAGATTTGAGAGATTACAGATACCGGTACAGTACCAGTATTAATTCTTTTTCGTCCACATGTATACCGGTCGTAATAATGAGGCGCGCGGTATACTACTCGAGCTGTATATATACGCCTACCGGTAAACTCGAATTCGTATCCGTACCGTGTACATGCTACGCCTCACGACAAATAAATCGGTATTAAATACGGTATTCAACCGGGTCATATAACATAAATATCTGATAAGGTACCCGCAATATTGACGGATATCTCACGCACTTGCACACACAGACAGAACATGTATGGTGCCTAACAGATACCCACGTGCTTTCGATTTATTAATACGTATTATGATTATAAACATATACATATATATCGATATATAGATATATCTTTCGTGTTTTAGTTCGGGTCTAATATTTCACATGTAGTGTTATTTTTATGTCACTGGAAGGAAAGGGGGGTGCCTACCTGCACGCAGTTGAGAATGCCCTGGATCTCGCGCATCGAGGCCTGGAACGTGGTGTGCACGCTGTCAAACATGATGCTCTCCTGCGGCAGCTGCTTGCGGATGTCCTCGCTGCCGATGAAGATGTTCTCGAGGTACATCCAGTTGCGCTGCACCTGGAGCACGATCTCCACCATCTCGCTCACCAGGCTGAGCGTCTCCTCCCACTGCGTGATCTGCTTCTCAAAGACCACGAAGAACTTGGAGGCCTTCATCGTGGACAGCGTGACCACGTTGTCCTCCAGCGCGGCGTACACGTCCTCCGTGCTCCGCAGCTTGAACGTCGACTTGTACTCCTGCATGTCCAGCTCCAGCGTCTCCCACACCTCCGCAATCCCCTTGAGACTCGTCTCAATCGCCAGCTCCTTGGTGGCGTTGGTGCTCATCTCGGTGATGAACTCCGCGTGCGAGGCCAGCCCCAGCTGCACCACGCTGTCCAGCGTGAAGTCGTTGGAAAAGGGGTCAAAGCGGCGGCCGACCTGCTCCATAAGCTGGTCCCAGTGCCGCGGGCGCAGCGCTTGGTTGCGCAAGTCAATCACCAGCGGCATTGTCTTCTTGAACGCGTCCACGGTGTCCTTGATGTTGGCCCACACCGGCCAGTGCTTCACCTCGCGGCCCAGCTTGGTGATGCGCTTGCCCACCCCCACCGCCGCAGTCTCCATCTCCTCCACCTGCGGGCCGGCCAAGCCCCATCAGCGCGTGCGCCCTCCAACACGACACCGCACCACAATACGGGTGACAACTCGGCAATAAGAAAGTGTGTACAAGAGACTTTAGGCGGTGGGCCGGTCGCTAGGCAGACTTGCTCAAGTTTCGAACGGCATTCGTAACATATCCGCTTGATCTCGGACCGGAAAAGGCAAGCGCTTTCATATATATCGACGATTTTCTTTGCACTGGGTCGGCACCCGTACTCGTACCTCCTTCAGGGGTGCGCTGTGGGTAGATCGAGCGACTACGGATATGAAGGTTGTGGCTTTGAGACCCGCTGGGCCGTGAGAAGTCGCAGCCTACCGCTCCGTACCGGTACCGTCTTAGCCTGCATCGCCCTAAAAGTCGCCACCGGGATACGTCACGAAAATGAATGAGGTCTGAAAAAAAGTATGATTGTTGTGCGGAACGGCTAGCCGGGCCCACTTAGCGCTGGCCGTCTGTCTTAATTACGAGTACATGCACCTGATGTTGCCGTGTAAACACTATGATGCATCCAACCTTTACAAACCTCGTTGTCTGCCCGCTCAGTACGTCTCTTGTACGGAGAGGTCCCGGGTTCGATTCATGCCCGATGTATTTTGGCAATATCTACCGGGCGTGTCCCGGGTTTACCCGGTTAATGCATTAGCCCTTTGGGGTTCGAATGAGGCCATGGTCCACGGGCTGTGCCAGACCTACGACTGCAGATGGCGAAAGAGGTCAAGTGCTGGGGCGGTTTCGGCCGATGTCCCGGGGCAAAGTTTCTGTCACTTACCACCATAAGATAAAGACGTTCCAGCCCTCATGCGAAAAAAATACTTTATCGACTTGATTGGTGCATTCTTATAAAATGTGATGTATTTGTTTGATGTGTGGTATAAAAAAGAAGCAAAAATAATGAGACACATACCTGTTGCATTGGATTTCAACTAAGCAGCATGTTGGGATGAAAGCTCGTCAATATTAGAAATCGGGGATGTGTTGATAGTTTGGATGATTTTGAAAGAAAACTGACATATACTTCTGTCGTATTGTGAATGGATTTCGAAAGCAAAAGGACATTGTTTGAGTTTGTATTGCTCGATTCCAGGAAATGTATACATGCATTACTTGAAATTAGATGGCGAAACGGGAATGCGGACCAATGCACGATAAGATAATGTTATTCATACAGGCAGCATTGCGCGCTATACTTTTACGGGTCAGGGAATCCTTATGCGGTACAACTAAGCTCGTATCTAATGTGTGTGTATATACTGGTAAGGATTACTCACAGCGTTTCATAAGGATATTGCAGACATGAAGGATTGTGTAATCCTTAGTATAGCGTCCAAACAGTCTATACTGATGAAACTTCAGCAATAAAGAGATTAAAATCAAACCAGAAGAGAATAGAAATAGGGAAAAACGCTAGACGGACGACGAAGCACAGCCAGGCACCGCCGTTTGAATTTTTGCCCCCTACGCGCTAGTGAACATATCTATGTTGTTTTGCGTATTAACTCTGCATTGACCCCCAGCAGGCGAATGACCGCGCCTACTGGCGGCGGGAGCTCGGCCAGCGTGCAATGAGACCACTGGCTGTGTGCATGCCCAGGCGGGGGCTGCATCGCACCTGGATCTCCTTGAACTTGCCGTCCTTCCAGGTGGAGTAGCTGTCTTCCCAGTCCTTGACAACCTGCCACATAGCAGCCAGCGTCTCGAGGTCCTTCTCGTTGGCGGCCAGCTCCTTGTACGGCGGCTGCGGGATGCCGAAGATGTCCATGCCCGCCTTGAGGTCCTTGGCCTTCTTGCGCGCGGCTGCGGCCGCGGTGGTGCGCTCTTTGATGAAGGCAAAGGCCTTGGCGGTGGTGAGGCCGTCCATGCTGTACGGCGCGGCCTTCTCAAACTCCTCCCGGCTGGCCGACACCTCCTTCACAAACGTGTCCACCATCTTGACCAGCTTCTCGCGGAAGCTGTCCTTGGCGCGCTCCAGGTCGCCCGCCGTCGCATCCAGCATCACCTGGAACTGCGCCCATGCCCCCTGCAGCTGCTCCAGCAGCTCGATCTCCTTGTCCGACACCTGCACGCCAAGCAGGCCGCGCCGCGCACAACCTCAGAATAGGGCTTAGTGTTGCAGGGTTTAGGGTTTTGCAGCAGCAACCACAACCCGCCCTCAGGGACAGCTGCCCCCAAGCACGGGTACAGCGCCGAGGGGGGGGGGGGGGGGGGGGGGGCACCATGAAGTCGTACTTCTTCAGCGTGGCGTACTTCTCGCTTAGCGGCTCAAACCGGCTCTCTACCGACTCCTTCTCGGCGACCAGCTTGCGCTGCAGGTTGACGCTCTCCGCGAGATGGTCCAGGTTGGTGGGCGTCTTCTGCAGCGCGCGCGTGTTTTTCATGAAGTAGTCGTGAATCTCCTTGAGCTCCGCGCTAGCCAGCGTGTTGAGCAACCCCGTGAACTTGCCCACCCAGGCCTCGCAGTGCCCCACCAGCGCCTGCTTGAGCGGCGCGCAGTCAATGTGCAGGAAGCGCATGTTGGTGCTTGTGTCCTCGCTCAGCACCTCGTCCTGCAGCTCCAGGTACTTGCTGATGTCCGCGTCGAATGCGCTGAGCGGCTTGCGCGCCTTCTCGTAGCGCCGGATGTACGCCTCCTTGTCCTGGTCCCACATGTGGTTGTACTTCTTCTCCCAGTACGTCAGGAAGTTGTGCACCTTCTCCACGATGCCGGTGACGCCGGTGGTGATGTGGTCGATGGTCTTGACCGTCGCGTCCTCGTCGGTGGAGATGATGGCGTAGAACGTCGGCAGCGGCGCGGGAAGCTTGAGGTCCGGCCGCGCCTGGCGAGGTGTGCTGCCTCAGCCGCCTAAACACTCACCGCAGGCGCTCCGCGAGCGAGCAGGGGAGGGGCGTGGCTTATGGAGGGGGGAATGAATGCGCTCACCTCGAACTCGGCGCGCTGGTTGCTGGTCAGCTGCTCCGCAATGCGCGGGATGCAGTCGATGACGGTCACCATGTCCCGGCTCACCGTGTGCACCATGTCAAAGAGGTCCTGCACCGTGGGGCGCAGCTCCACGCGGTCGCTGCGGGGCAAGGGGCAGAGCCATTGTCGGTCCTATGCCCGGGGATGGCCAGTTGCATTGGCAAGGGCTGGACTGGAATAGCCATCATCCTATGAGCATGATTGAGAGGGGCTAGGGTTGGGTTGTTCGGGTTGTTGGGGTTTTTAGGGTGTAGGATTTGGACATGGGAGTTTGGGATTTGAAAACCTAGAACCCTAATGAACCCTAAAACTTCTCCCTCTGTCTTGAGGGAGCAAGGCCCCCCCGGGGGGCCGGGGAGGGGGGGGGGGGGGGGGGGGGGGAGTCGCGCACCTCTTTTCGAGCAGCACCATGACATTAAAGATGGGGATGGGCACCTCCGTCTTCTTGTCTCCATTCAGCACGCGGCTGAGCTCCTGCAGACTCTTCTTGACCGTGCAGCGCAGCGCCTCCTCCATCTTCTTGTCGATGGTGCGCGTGAAGTTGAGCCACTCGCGCTGCACCTCCTCCGAGTCCGCCGCAAAGATCTGGTACGTGGACGCCATCACGCGCTTGATCTCCTCGTAGGCGCGCTGGAACTTCTCCCTGGTCGCCTCGCGGTGCTCCACCTGCCAGCCCCGTCCGACAGGTCAGTGCATCAGCCCCCTCATGCCCCCCCCCCCCCCCCCCCCCCGAACACACAACACATAGCGTATGTACTGGGCAGATAGGCATACATTTCAAATCCTGTCTGTGATACATTCATGTAGTATTCGTGTCTGTTAGGGAAGTAGAAATTGGTTCTGTTGACTTGTAGAATTATAGAATACAGGTACGAGCGCGTAGGTGGCAATTCATTTCAAACGAGGGTGCCTGGCCGTGTTTAAATTTCCCACCTTTCTAGTGACTTTCACATTTGTTTTCTTTCCGGTATTCTATTCTCTCATCATTATTCTTATTATTATACCGTACATTACATACCGTTTACCAGTACAGCATCGCAAGATAGCGTAAGATGCAATAATATGATTCCTGGTATGGCTGTACCCGCAAATAACGCACAGTAATCCTCAGTGATCGCTATCAAATTCGAAACACTGCACGTAGCATTTTCCTGAGTAAAGGGCCAATATTCTCAAGTCGAATAATGTGCTTAAAGCTATTCGAAATGGATTTGCAGTACGACTGAGATGTATCTGGCAGTTTTCTTTCAAGAGACATCAAATTATCAAAACATTTCTCCATTCTATAATTCTATAGTAATTGCCGCACTTGCATCCTAATAGACTGGTCAGTTTGTCGTGGTTAGTTCGGATCCTTGGGTACGTGAAAATATGCTGAAAAGTGCGTCTATATGCCGTTTACGTACGCTGTGCGTGAACACAGAGCAACAAAAGTTTAGGGTATATGTTATAGGGTTTTGAGCAGCATCCTTCTAGGGTTTAGGGTTTCGAGCGCACCTGCTTCTTCTCAAACTCGGCGTGGTCATACAGTTTCTTCTTCTCCACGCTGACGAGCAGCGTCTCGGCCACAGCCTTGCAGTTGTCCTCGATGCGGCGGTTGGCGTTCTTGAAGGCCGAGACCGTGACGTCGGCGTCGCGGCAGTGCTTGACGGCCTCCTTGGTGTAGTAGTCCAGGTGGTGCTTGGTGCTGGTCCACTGCAGCTTGTTGACGCCGGGGATGATGCGGCGGTCCAGGTGCTGGATGCGGTCATGGAATAGGCGGCGCTCCTTCTTGTCCAGCGCGGTCAGCACCTTGTTGTAGTCGCGCACCACGCGCAGCACGTTCTCCTGCAGCACACGGTACTTCTCGCGCTGCGCCTGGATCTCCATGGCCACCAGCGGGATGCTGAAGCGCATGCGCTCCCAGAAGTGCACCTCCTGGAACATGGTCAGCAGGCTCTGGTCGAAGTTCATCACGAGCAGGCCGCCGTCGTTGCGGTCCATGAACAGCAGGTTGTTGTCCAGGTGGCGCGCGCACTCGGGGTCGATGCTCTGCGCCCAGTCGTTGTGCAGCGACTCGATGTACTGCGTCAGAGAGTCACGCGCCACCTGGTAGTTGGCGATCACCTCGTCGGCAATCAGCACCTGCAGGAGGGGCAGCAGAACCCGTCAGGCAGGTGGGCGATTGGTCACTGGCCCTAACTAATCACGCCAACGGTTTGGGTCGCGGCCTCAGGCAGGAAACGGGTGGGGGGGGGGGGGGGGGGGGGGGGGCTGTCCAAATTGGTGCCCAGCCAATGATGCCCAAGCGACGGCGGTAATGGCAACAGCGCTGGGCAGCAACGAGGGCGAGGCGGGGCTCACCGATGGAAGCATGTGGCGCACGGTTGTGAAGGCGGTGTACGTCTTGTCGAGGCGCTTGATGAGCGTCTGCACCCAGGTGGCGGTCCCAGCAAACGGCGGCAGGTGCGGCGTCTGCGGCGGGTGGCGCCGGATGTGGTCGAACTTTTTCTTGACCTCGTTCAGCTCCGACATGAAAGCGCTGCAGAACTCGGTGGTCTTCTTCTCCACGCAGCGCTTGATCGACTCGCGCTGCGCCATCGACTGGAACGACTCTAGCAGCTCCACCTGCGCGCCCAGGCTGCTGACGGTCTCAAAGGCCAGCATGATGCAGTTGGTGAGCATGACCTCCAGGTCCTTCACGCCGCTCTTGAAGTCGTTGTAGTCGTCGTGCCAACGCGTGGCCTTCACGTCCAGGATGCTGTACTCCAGGCCGCGCAGGTTGGATATGAGCTTCTGGAAGGCGGCGTGGATGTCCAGGATGGACTTGGTGATCTCCGGGCCGCGGTTGCCGCCAAACACGGGCAGGTCCCGGCGCGGAGCAAACTGCAGCTGTGCCTCGCACACCTCCAGCAGGTCGCGGCAGCGCTGATGGGGAGGGGGGGGGGGGGGGGGGGGGGGCCAGAGAAAGATGCCTTAGCATGAAAGGCAGGCGGTGCGGCTTTAGGTTTTAGGGTTCTAGGGTTTTAGTTTATAACTTCAGGGCTAGAACCCATGTGCGCAACCTCTTGGCGGTGTAGTGTGGTGTGCATGATGCACTCCATGCTCGGAAGGCATGTTGGAGCTGGTGTAAAAGCCTAGCGGTGAGCTCTGCGGATTGCCTGCCCACGTATCCATCAAATCACGTTAAGGGGTTGGCTGGTAACACACATACAATACAAAGCACCGCAGCGGCTACGACCTCAAAGTAGAAAACAATGCAGTCATGCCACTAAGGTGATGGCAAGGAGGGGGGGGGGGGGGGGGGGGGTACCTGCATCAAAAACCCTAAAACATAGAACCCATAAAAACCTGAAAACCTAATTGATACAACCGAAAACCCCTTGAAACCTAAAGGAGGGGGACGAAAAACCTGCCGAATGAACCTATAACACAATACCATAAGCCCTAAAACCCCATAAAACCCTAAAAGGAGGCTCAAGAATAGGGAGGGGCGGGCCCAGGGGGGGGGGGGGGGGGGGTATATACCTGCACGAAGGCGTCAATGTGCGCAAAGATGGAGGAGGAGTCAAAGTCCCAGGGTTTGGCACTCTTGGCGCTGACCGCCAGCGCTACATCGGTGTACACATTCTTCCACTGCTCGCCCGCATTGATAGACTCCTTCAGCGTGACCATCACCTGAACAAAGAACGGCAACAATCTGTGAAGCTCCCCGGCATGCAGCCTTCACTGATCTCAGCCTCTGCCTCCCTTGCTCCCCCCCCCCCCCCCCCCCCCCCCCCCAAAAAAAACTTGCACACAGGCCCGCCGTCCACGCAGAGACTCTACACCGTGTTGACCACTGGCGGCTTTTGGTTCACCGTCCAAAGGTCCGCCGTCCCCACCTGAGTGATGTCCCCACCAAATATGTCGTCCAGGTTGATGACCGCGCAGCAGCGGCCGATGATCTCATTGGACACCTTGCGCAATAGGCCGGTGAGTCGCTCCGGCGTGTTGTAGAACCGGCTGATGTTCCATACCATGCGGATACAGTTGAGCATGTGCGGCAGGATGGGCGGGATCTCTGAGGGCGCCGCCTTGGACAGCGTCTGCAAAGGCAGATCCAGGGCGGGCGATGTGAGGCCCGGCAAGGGCTGCACGGTGAAGGAGCGATCATGCTGGGCTGCATGAAGTCTTTGCTGCGGCATTCCCTGAGCCGGCGGCCTTCCTGCCCTATGAGCGCTGGTTAATTGTTATGCATGGCGGCAGAGGGGCGAACCTCGCAGGGCTTTTCAAGGCAGAGCAGAAACTTGAGGTTGTCCTCAGCGGCAATGGCCTCGCGCTGGATGAGATTGCGCAGGTTGAGGAAAGGGGACAGGTACGAGCTCTTGGCCTGCGTACGGAGAGGGTGTTAGCCTGGGCCAGCGCGCATTACACCGGTGGCGCTGTGGATGAGGTGCTTTGACTCAGGATGGGAGCATGGGCGAGGCACCTGCTCCAGAACGGCGACAATGTCGGCCACCGCCGGGTGGTCCAGCTGCTGGCGGATGCCGCTCAGGTTGACATTCCGGCTGCGCCACAGCTCAATTTCGTGCAGGGGGCCGTCCTTGTCGCTGTTGTCGTTGTTCGCGTCCTGCACGTTGATGACCTCTTTGATCTGGCGCGTCCAGTGGATGAGTGTGGACTCCAGGCGCTGCAGCAGGTCCTTTTGCTTCGATGCGCCTATGGGATCCTTCAGCCCATCCTCCATCGGGATGTACAGCTGCGTCTTGCCCTTGGCCTGCAACGCGAGCGCCACGCTAAGCGCCCAGCCGCGCACAAACTGGCGGCAGGAATGGAAGGGGACGGCTGGTGGGGGATTACGTCGAAAACAGTCTCCGTGAGGTTGGCCATGAACTTGTGCAGCTGGCTCACAAAGTCCTTTTTCACGGTGTCGGGCCACGCGCCAGTGTTGTGCACCATCGGCACGTACAGGTACTCCATGAGGTGCAGCAGCCCCTCAAGCGCCAATGGCGTCTTTATCTGTTGTGAGTTGGATGCAGTCATGTCATGCGCACAGCATGGAATTTCTCGGGAGGCTGCAAAGTGGCTGGCCCTTGAATGTGCACGGGCGGCAGGGTAGGGGCGGAAAACAAAGGGGGGCGGGGTTACCTCGCCAAAGTGCACGTGCTCCGCAATATTCTCCACCGAAACAAAGTGGGCCGGGTCGCGCAGGAAGAAGAGCGACTGCGAGACAAGCAGTCAGGGCCAGGTGAGCCTCTGCATGCTTCCAGCAACGGTGTGCTTGCCGGTGGGCTTCTTTGCCTTATGGTGCCGGGCAGCGCAATGCGGGGCTACACAGCAGCGGGGCTGGGGGATGACTTGCCTGGGTAAACGTGCTGGACATATTGCGCTGGAGGATTATCTTCACGTTGTTAACATCGCTCGCGTCCACGGTGAAGAACAGCTTGCAATCCTCGGCATTGAGGCTGAGCAGGAACTCGGAGATGAGCGCGTCCCAGCTGCTGTCCCAGATGTGGTCCACCCAGTCCTCCTCTGTCTCCGTCCCAAAACGCCACTGGCTGTCCTCTGGCGGGGACAGCTGCACAGGTGTCGGGGAGAGGGGGCGATGAGCTACGAGTACACACCCCCCACCCTGCTGTGACAAGAGCTGCACTCGGACTCCGCGGCAGGTGGCTCACCAGCGACATCTTTGACTTTATCCATTCAATGCAGTCTGGATCCGCGGCCACCTGCGCACACACGCAGCCGCTGCAGGTCAGCATCATGCCATTATACTTTAAATCCATAGTATACATGGCAGCACGAGTAACTGTTGTTTCCGACAGTCCCTTGGTGACCGAATGGTGACTACCGGCGGCGCCAGCCGCCCACAGGATCTCTTGGCAGCTGCAGGCGTCACGCTATAACCCTCCCTGTCACGCCTAGGATCACGCGATCCATGCCTGTGGGATGATGTGTTAAACCCCACACCAGCCTATTTTTTTATTACTTATTATATTTCGCGCCCCCCCCCCCCCCCCCCCCCCCCCACGATGTGACGATGGTACTGCAGAGATATGGCGCCGCATGCGACCACGAGGCGTCGTTCAAGCACGACAGTCACGTTTCCCATTCCCGCATCCAGAATTTGCTGCTCTGCAGCGCGCCAGTCGCCCACGCCGCCGCCCATGCAGCACCGCCGCCCCGCCACGTGCGGCGTGGCCCTGCGGCATGCCGTCCCGCATGCCGCTTCGCACTCACCGTATCGTCCGCCGCCTTCGGCGGAGTCGCCGGCTGCCGCTGCTCCGGCTCCCGCTCAGCCTCCGGATCCCGCTCAGCCTCCGGCTCCCCGGCTTGCTCCGCCTCTGGCTCCGGCTCGGGCGCTGAATCATGTTGCTCCTCTGCGGGTGGCGCCACCGGCGCGGCGTCCTCGGCAGGCGGCTCCTCCTGCTGCCCGCCGGAGCCCATCGTAACACCGGCAGTAAGCACTGGCCCTAAAATACGAGGCGAACAACCAACTGCCTCGTAGGCGACGCAAAGGTAACGGCTGCAGTCGTCGACGTGGCCTGCGAGCGTAACTGAGCTTCGCTCGGTGAAGCCTCTGTCGAGGGGTGCAAGACGCGTATCGAAGAGCCACACAAGGCCTTTGGCGTGGCTACAGGGTACTCGTCTTTTCCGGTGGTAGGTCGTTGGTACCAGTAGGTCGCGCTTCCTGGGCAGCGGGCGGCAGCGGGCAGCGGGCAGCTGCACGCGATATGATTTTTTCACATCAGCTAGCTGAAAAAGGTGATCAGGAAATCACCCGAAAAGGCAATATGAAACGTCCACTACAGCAACTGCGAGCGCAGGCTGAAGCAGCAACAGAAGAGGGGACGGAATGAGCACGAGCGGACGCATCAGACATTTATGGATCAGTAGGGGTTTTTAGTGTTATTTTGGAGATGCAGGTACGGAAACGACATTTCAAAGTTGAGTCCGGTTATGCCAAAAATGTTGCGCAGGCTATTTATACACAAGAGCTGAAATTGGCAGTAAGGTTATTGAAAACGTCGAGGGAAAACGGAGTCAAAGGGGGAGGGGGGGGGGGGGGGGGGAGCTGTGTAACGCAGCGAAACTGGAAGATGGCAGGCTCAGCTGTTACGGCTGCTTTTACGTCTACTCGTGCTGCACCAAAAGGGGCGCAACGACGGGTGAACTAGTAGTCCGTACCACTAAGCAGCAACGGTAGCCGGAAAAGCGGTTGGGAAAGGAAGAAACCCCAGCGTAGCCTAATTTAGATCATTTCAAAGTTGAGTCTGGTTTTGAGCCTGTGATGAGCGAACGGAGAGAGCGGTGGATTGACGTATAAGGGGTAGCGCCAGGTCACTACGGGGGCACCGGGAAGGCCACAGCTGCGGAGTCTTGTTGCACTCGGAAGTGGCGAAAGGGCGCAATGTTACCGAAGACGAACCACGCGCCAGGTGAATTGAGGACGTTGGGGGTCGATGTAGTCCAGAACGACGTCGGAGTTCGTGGGCCAGCTGCCTTGATGGCGATTGTGGGACATCGGAACTCCGATGGCGTTAGCAACAGAGGCTGCACCCTTGCGAATGATGTGCGAGGTCCAAGAAGTGCCGCCAAGAAGGGCATCACCGACGAGACGAACGGCCGTAGAGAGACAGTCCGACATTGCAGCTGCAATCCAAGATTAAGACTGCTCGCTCGGGGTGACCGCCCAGAAGTTTGTCTCGGCCAAGGCAGCAGGGACCATAGGGGCAGATTGTACGTTGTCAATGAAGTGGTGCAGGAGACGCGCGACGCGTGCGTGCTCCGACACGGGAAGGAGTAGCACATGTAGATCGTCAAGGCCGCGCCGTTCGGCACACCCCTACTCTCGGTACACTTGCAGAGTAAAGTTGTAGGCGTCGACATACATGTCCCGCACTCAGCAGAAGACGCCAGCATGTATGTCCACTGGCAAAGAACATGAAGTTGACAACCGAGGCCATGAGGGCTCGGGAGTCGTACTGGTGCTCGGGGGGGGGGGGGGGGGGGGGGGGGGAGCAGACACAATCAACTTAAACCACTCGACAAAGATGTAAGCGACATCAGAAGGCAACGAGACTCGCTAAGAGGCAGCCTCCATGCGGCGTTGCCTCAAAGGCCATGACGCACGGCGGTGAGGTGCATGCCATCCTTAGCGAATAGCGATCGGGTCGATGTGGCGCAACTCGAAGAACGTTTTGATTGCTGACAAGTAGGGTTGCAACGACTTAGCCTCGATGTGGCCGCCCGCTCACCAATCAAAGCGACGTACCGGACGACAGTGGCAATGGTCGCCTCCAGCGGACTGATGTTCTCGGAGTCGTGGCAAAACTCCGCGAACTAGTGATACGTCTTGCCAGCGTAGCTCTTGAGCGTCTCGATGGTGAGGGAGCTGGAGAATAGGTCAAGAGCCCGTTGTCCCAACTCGTTTGAAGCGAACGCTTTTTGCAACCGGGACCGGAGTGAAGCAGCCTAGAGGGCGAGACATCTGCGGGCTCGTCAATAACGTAGTTACAACGCTTGGCCGACGGAGTAACAAAGGGCCGGTTTATTTCCACAAAGTACTTGGCCGCGGCGGTTAGGTACCCGGCGGTTGGGCGGTAATTGCTTGACGGATTAGTCATGGCACGAGTACGGGTTTGCGGGGCAAGGTTCATGTAGGTGGGCCGCCCCGCGCTCCCGTTGCGCTCGTAGCGCATGTCATGCGCGTAACGTACACGCGCGAAAGATGGCCGTTGCGAATCAGTTGTAACACGCGATGTAACAACCGACGGACGCAGTCATGAGATGGTACGGGAGGCGGACTGTTGAGCCGCCATGTGCAGGTTTGGGGGTGGTTGAGCCTCACTTGGCTGCGGCTGTATGAACCGCCTCACCCAAGAAGATCGAAAGGGATTCTGTAGACGAGTGGGGGCATCCGGTCCGGACACAGGGCGCTCATCCCGCTGCCAGGGTTTGATGTGCGGCGGTCACCGAAAGGTGACCCCGCCAAGCGCATGCAGCTCCGACGAGAGGCGCCCCACGCCGTCATTCGTGCTCACCTTCGCGGCCACGGCCCCGACTTCCACCACGCTCACGCCCACGCCCGCGTCCTGCGGCCGCTGCCGCCACCCGAGCAGCAGCGATAGCTTTCGTGCCGTTGCCGACCGTCGCCTCGAAGACACGACGTTCGTAATCCTTCATAAAGTCCCCAAAAATCGATAAGCCCAAATGCTTTGCGGCGGGCTGAGAATGCTGGGCCCGTAGTAGTGCGTCCATCACACCTTGGTCACCGTGCACACGCTTGATCTCGTTCAGTCTCCGCACAAAGGCTAGACGAAAGCGAAACGACTGGTCGATGGCTTCGGCGTGATTCCGGGCGCGCGCGAGGGAGGGGGTGAAGTCTTGATTACCAGTAAGGACGTGAGGTAGCAGCTCGTCGAGGGCCACGAAGAGAGCAGCCATGTGGGGCCAAAAACACGTCATCCAGAGGTGCTTCCCCTGAGCCGGCAAACGCCGGTCATCATGCTTGAGGTACTCGTTCGCAAGTAAGGTCGTTACCTACAGGGAAAACCCTGGGTACTCGGTTGACCGGTCGAACGCCCTTGTAACCAGGCTCCGCTCGTAGCAGTAGCTCTAGCATCGCGAGGTAGTCGTCCTCGTCACTTGCGCATTGATTTGTTCCCAAACGGCCGCTATGGGCGATAGCTCTAGCACGTCGGGGCGCACTGCGGCTCCCCCGCTGCGTGTCGGCTGTCCCGCGACCAACTGCCCGGAACCAGAGCCATGTGCTTCGTCTCCATCAACAACACGATCACGAGCAGTCAATTGGGCCAACGCCAGTATGAGCTTGCACAGCAATGTAGACATGGCATGCACTTCTGCGTTTAGCGATTCAAACGTCGGCTCGGCGACGGTTTCTTCTCAATCCGACATGGTGACTCACGGACGTACGGATGAGAACTACACACACATATGGTGAGCCGGGTGTTGTCTTTAAAATAACATTTGACCTTGATCGCAACAGGCTACGAGATACTTAGTCGTTGCGTGTAACGTAGCGAAATTGGGATGTCCGGGTCAGCTGTTATGGCTGCTTCTATATATGTCGCGATCCTGCTACACCCAAAAGGACGCAACGGCGGGTGAACTAGTAATCCGTACCACTTAGTAGCAACGGTAGCCGAAAAAGCGGTTAGGAAAGGAGGAAACCCCACAAACTAGTTTAATAAATCATTATAACGAGGGTGTTGTATTACCACGGGCAATAGCGCGCAAAGGATTGGAATTGTACCTCGGTACGCCGATGTTACCCCGCTCGCCTATTATTAGGGTCCAGCGGCGTGACCTAACCCAGTCCGGCCTGGTTGTGCGCCGTACGAGACGTGCTGAAGGGAACACGCCCACCGAGGAGGATGCCGAATGGTGGCCAAATGTTCGTTCGTTGTTCGGGACGGACGCCCTCCCCGGTCACAACGACGACCCCCCGACTGAACCACCAACACATAGCGATGAACGGGAACGGACACCGCGATGAACGTATATCACGGTTGATGCGGATGGAGTCAGGGCGAGGAGTGATTAACCCGTAGTGAGGGTGACCGCGGAGTGGGCGACGGACGACATGGCGCGGTTGGGGATCACAGGCGGGCATGGCGACGGATTTAATACCTATCGGGACGCCACTATGAGAAGGGGACCCTCTGCGGAGGTGACCCGTTGGGAAGGGGACCCTCTGGGGAGGGGACCCTTTGGAGAGGGGTACACGGTGTAGCGAGTATGTGTGTTCACATTGACTGTCTCGTGCAGTGTTTGCGGTGCAAGATGACATGCGTCATGTTATTTGCGGTTGCGGATGCTTCCGATTGTCCCGGGAGTGCGTTCAACCACTTCTTGGCCTTGTATCCGAAAGCACCCGACGAAATCAGTTACGACAACGGATGAGCACGTAACGAATTGTCACTACATCACTGTTATTGCGTCCCCATTACACTGATATTAGGCGCACATGTGCCGGCCGCCCGGAAGGTGTAACCTGCACAACTACGCTTTGTTACGAGAGGCGGAGTTACTTCAAGTGGACCGAGTTCTACATGGACGAGTTCGACGACCTCCACGCGAAGAACCATGTCGATTGCAGTTGTAACTACAACAGCGCGGAGCTCAAGAGTCGGGCGTGCAACTTCTTGTTGGCGGAGCATAAGACGAGCCGGTCCCTATCGCAGATCGCCAACTCGTTCGCGCGTATGGATCGGGTGTCTTGTCTGCTTTTGATGTGCTTCAAGCTGGTGTGCATGAATTATCTATTGCCAGCGGGAGGAAATCCACAAGACCGGGCGTGCGTTTGGCGTCCGACTGGGAGGCATCCTGTCGTAAGAATTCATTCACCAACGAACAGTCCGACGGATACATGGGCACCATGCATGTGGGATTTATCGTTGCATAATGTGGTACTTAGTATGATGTGCTGCATTTAATTCATCATGAAGTGGGGAAGAGCTTTAGTCCTTGGTTTATAGGTGGTGAATGTAATGCATGTAGACATGGCGTGAAAGCTGCGCCCGATGTGGGATATATCATTGCACAATGTGGTACTCACTGTCTGCTGCGTGTACTTGATACTGTGCCTAGCTCATATGTGGTAATTGTAATACATAATGTCATTACTTATGATATCCCCCTCGCGGCGCCCCCGCGCCGCTAGCGTGGCGCCCGGATTACGGATCGCGGCGTACTTGCGATTGGTTAAATTGACGGTTCCCCTACCTCATGGGTTGAGCGGAGAAAAAAGGAGGCGGTCCGAAATAGCCCGCAGTATGAGCGAAACGATACCGGTAGCACCGCGGTTTCGTTACGAGCGCTGAGGCGTCCGTCCTCCGTCCTCCGTCCTCCTCCGTCCTCGCGTGCTGCTGCGTCTTCGTGAATGAACCGTCATACTTTCGATTTATACTCGTTTGATTTCACGGTAAAGGTACGAATACAGCTGGTTTCTGAATGGACGCGCGAGGATTCTAGCCCAGGCACGCTTGATATCCGTCTGATGCGCCAAAATAACGCGGTACCGCAGCGCGTTCTTAGTGCTGATACAGCGAGACGTGCCCTGTTTTTATATGTACGGTAGTCGAAAAAGTAGAAATGATGATGTAAAAAGGGGTCGCCGCGGTGCGGGTGCTAATAATAATTATTATATATAACAATGATAACAATACCCGTACCTGCTTCTATGCTGATACGGGTACTCCGCAACCCAAGAGGTAGGGGCACCTCCACAAATCCCCGGCGCGAAGCGCCGCCAAGTCAATATATCGTGCTGATATACTCCACAACCCCGCCCCTAAGTTGTAGGGTATGCTGATATATGCACAGGGCCTCTCCTGGGAGGGGACCCTCCCGAGAGGGTCCCCTCCTGGGACGGCCACCCGCCGCATGGTGCTAAGAACTCATCCGGACGAGGTGCGGCATGTTTCAGCGTTTTACCCCCATCCAATACGTGCTTTCCCATGTGCTCGGCCCATCGAGGTGCTTTGCGGTCCCTCCGATATATAGCTTGACGTGCCGTGCGTGCAAATACACCATTCCAAAAATAAAAAGCGAAGGGACATGCAAATGACCACCTCACATCGACGACGGCTCCAATTTCAGCAGTAGTGTAAAGCGCTTCACAGTCTCCATGATATATGCCAGCAAGGGAGGGGGAGTGCGGCTGCAAAGCCGTGATATTAGTAGTGTGTTATTTAGCGTGGACTTTGTTGTAGGGTGGGGATAGCGGGATAGCGTGTGCATAACGGCAAAGGCACATGCAAATGACCACTTCAGATCGACGACGGCTCCAATTTCAGCAGTAGTGTAAAGCGCTTCACAGTCTCCATGATATATGCCAACAAGGGAGGGGGAGTGCGGCTGCAAAGCCGTGATATTAGTAGTGTGTTATTTAGCGTGGACTTTGTTGTAATGCGGGCATATCGGAAAATCGTGTGCATACCGGCGAAGGCACATGGAAATGACCACTTCACATCAATGACGGCTCCAATTGCAATAGCGTTAAGCGCTACGCTCTCTCCATAATAATATGTGAGTGTGTTTGTGTTACTGTCTGTTGGTATTAGGAGAAGCATCACATCAGAGGCGGCGGAGGTGACGTGGCTGGACAATCTGCACGTTGGTGCCGTGGTATGTGCACCACATTTTTGTGATTATCTGATTCTCCAGTCTCCCTGTTACGGGGCTTTATGGTCCTATTATTGTCCTCAGATCATGCAGACTATTACGCCAGGCAGTATTGTGGAAGTTTACATGTAGACACCAAGCGTTGATATGACGTACGTCACAGCCCCCCCCCCCCCCCCCCCCCCCCCCCATTTCTGTCTGCTTGGGCGTATGATTATATCAACGGTGCTTCAAGCTGGTTCACTGTAGGCTTGGCCCTCATCCAGCTGAATTTGCTGCGCGGAAGCACATTGACTGTACATCCTGCTTCTGTTCAACATGCGTTGTGCGGTGTGCAGGGCAGCACAGCAGGGCTGTCTGGCGAGGTAGAGAACACGAATATTCTATCAGGATCGTTGATAGCGCTCTAGCATAACGCTCTGGATCATGCGATAAAAGCTTTAGGTGGTATCATGCATTGTATGCATTCTCCTGTTTGCTGATACCGGGTGCCTGGTGTGCACTTGGTGCACCTGTGTGTGTGTGTGTGTGTGTGTGTGTGTGTGTGTGTGTGTGTGTGTGTGTGTGTGTGTGTGTGTGTGTGTGTGTGTGTGTGTGTGTGTGTTGGGGGGGAGGGTCCATGGACGCCGTGCCGACTGCAATGGTGTTGTTGACATGCGATGTCAGCTGCCTGCCCCCCTTCACGAGGGCTCGGCCGCTGTTGTGACCAAGCTAGATGGAGTAATAAATGGTGGAAAAAGCAAGCAGCAGGGTGATGCTATGTGAGCACTGTGCTGCCGGCCCGGATGACGCGCGAGGCAGGAAGCAGTGGCCGCAGAAAAGCGCCGTCCATGGTCTTGGCGCCTAGGTGCGCTGACCGCTCACGACTGCCGAGTCGCTGGCGCATTGTCCTCGCTGGTCAGGTCGCTGATGACAACCATCTCAGTCTGCCGGAGCTGCGGAGCAGTTGCTGGCGAGGCTGAAGGGCTGCTGCTGCCGGAGGCCGATGAAGTACTTGCGGCATCGGCAGGCGCGCTTTCACTGGGTGGTGATGTTGCCCCCGTGAGAGACACCACCTCCTCAGCCGCCTGCTCGCCCCGCGGCGAAGTGTTATCTTCCGTGGAGCCTGGCGGGCTCGTGGGGGGCTGGACAGCACCCTGGGTGGGGGATTCTTCAGGGATCCCGAGGCGCACGTTCTCGCTGATGAGCGCCACACGGCACATGGGGCACGTGGTGCGCTGCGTGAGCCACTGGTCGATGCACTTCATGTGAAACTCGTGCTCGCAGGGCAGCTTGCGCATCATCTCGCCATTCTCGTACGAGCAGAGGCACACCGCGCATGAGGGCAGGCCATCGCTGTCAAAGTCCTCCCCCTTGGCCTCCTCATCCAGGTTGTCCGGCATCTGCAGAGCAAAAACATGATGTCTTCTCATGCTGACGGCAACTTACCACGCATGGACCACCATGAGCCTGCCTCAAGACAGGCATTGAAACAGAGGACGGGAAGGAGAGCTGACCACGTATTCGTAAGATGGAAACGATTCCACAATGTCGCGCCGCACTCCGCGCCAAGGCTCTTGCCTAACGCCGACATTCGCAAACTGCGCCGACTGCTCCGGCAGGTGGTGCCCAAAGAGGCCGTGGCGCTGGATGAGGCGCTTGCAGATGGACATGAAGAGGCAGAGGAAGAGGGACACAGTCACCCCGAGCACAATTGACATGTAGGGTGTGAAGGGCATCAGCCCCCCCTTGTCATTGGAGGACACCTGCGCAATGCGGCCAGGTTCGTTCAGGGTCAGCGGTACGATTATGATATGTGGACTTGAGCTCGAAGACGGCTCTGCCCGCAGCGCCTGCTTGCATCAAATCCATGTTGGGATGGGGTGTGCCGCACCAAGAAAGTGTACTCCATTTTGTTGTGCTTGTAGTAGTCCATGTTGAAGATGCCAAAGATATAGTCACCCTCGCCCAGGTCCGCGGCCTCCAGCTTGAAGCGCTTGCGGCCCTGGAGCATCTGGGAGGAGGTGAAGATGTAGTCGTTGTTGAGCATGGAGGGGTACCCCCCGCGCTTGACGATGAGCACCGGGTGGCCCATCATGTTGGTGTTGAACTCCACCAGCAGCCCGTCACCCCACTGCTTGCGGTTGGAGTCCTGTAGATTCAGTCGGTAGTATGCCCACTGCGCGGGCTGCAGCTCGTCGATGACCTCCGACCCAAGCTTGATGAGCGAGTGCCGTCCCTCGCACAGGTTTCCGCCATAATTGCTGTTGCACTCGCAGGTCGGGCCAGTGGGCACACTGAGGCACTTGCCATGCCCGTTGCAGTCAGCGGGGCAAAACCCGCCTTGCAGGTTGCCGGCCACACTCCAGCGTGCGGTAATGCTGAATATGGCTTGCTCCTTGATGTACACATCGTTGTTGTACACACCGACGTAGTATATGCCTGGCTTTGGGAACATGATACTGATGTGGTGAAAGTTGAGACGGGAGCGGAAGGAGTCCTGTGAAGCACAAAATGCAGAGGGGAGCGAAGGGAGGGGGGCCGGGGGGAGGGGGGTGAGGGTGCGCCCAGCACGGGGCAGTGCATGTACCTGCCGAGTAGTGATGCCACACAAGCCCCGGAGAGGAGTATATGACAACTGTAAAGTATGTTCAAGTAAGTAAAGTATCTCTGGATACACCAGGCTGACAATCCAGTGAAACATTAACGAAAACGTTCGGCGATCCCAGCTCAAAAAGTCCCAGCCAGGCACTCAGACCGGTTGCAAGCAGAAGGCAGTGTACAGAAATCCTAGCAGTAGTACTTCACGCTATCAAGTATATACGTTAAAGTTCCGTTTTTTGTGAATATCAGATTCTGTGAAATACATATGGAAAAGTGGGCGTGGTGGGGGTGTGTGTGTGGGGGGGGGGGGGGGGGGGGGGGGGGTTGGACCTGGTCTGCGTAACTCTCATAGTCCATGACAGCAGGCAGGCTCCCCGCAGAGAAGCCGTCTTCTTGGTGCTTGACAAACAAGACAGGGTCGCCTTTCATGCGGTCCATCTCCACCAGCAGCATGTCGCTGCCCTCGGGCACCTTGAGCACATAGAAGCTCCACTGCCCCTCGGACTGCGCGCCCGTCACCTTGCCGTCGTTCTGCAGCTGCGTGACCGGCACGTCGCACGCCAGGTCACCCCATGCCTCAGAGTTTGACGTGTCACACACGCAGGTGCCGGCGCTGCACTGGCCGTGGCCGCTGCAGATCTCTGAGGGCCGCGCGCTAGGACAGGGAGGCTCCACCACGCATGACACACGCAGCTGCATGGAATGGGACCAGAGGAGAGAGGTCAGCGGTGCTCTGGTACGGCGGGTGGCAGCCCATTAGCAGGCAGCTAAGGGCAAGGGCCCTGTGCCGCCCCTACGAACCTGGTACGACAACTCGCGGGACATCCAGATGTCGATATTGGAGACAGTGATGTACCAAGGGTCGGAGTAGATCTTGCCGGCGGGGATCTGGGTAGCGACGCGCTGGTACGGCCGCATCAGTCGGTATCCTACAGAGGGGAAAAGGGGATGGTTGTCAGCGGCTCCCTCTGCGCACAGCCTGCTGGCCTCAGACCATAGGGTCATTACGGTTTTAGGGGCTGGACTTGTCTTGACATTGGTCGGGGCCGCGACGGGGCTTGTCTCACCTTCGTAGTCCGTGAGCGTAGAGGGCGGACTCCAGCTCCAGTCGCTCTGGTGCGTCTGGTAAATCGCGGTGGGCGGCTCGGGCGAGTTGGCCACCATCAGCATCGGGTCCGCGCGAGGCGCAAGGTTTGCGGCGCCCAGGCGCGATGAGCCAAAGGCCTCCTCGTTCCACAGCTCTATGTTCAGGTAGCTGCAATAACGAATTGGGGGAGAAAAAGGGGAGTCAGCCAATAAGCGCTGGAAATGAGGAGAGCGGCAAGGGGCAGTGGCAAAAGAAAGAGGGGGGTGGGGGGTCACCGCTGCGCAACATCCCCGGAAGCCGTGGTGACGGGCTCAGAGCACTGCTGCAGGCTCGCATCCTGCGCAAGCACGAACCGCGCCATTTGCCCCGGGCTCACGGTCTCGCTGCGTGTCGCGCTGAGTTCGGCCCCGAGGGATATCGGCGTTGCGGAAACCCCTAGCTGAGAGCGGCAGCCGTCCAGGTGCAGCAACAGCAGCAGCAGCGCCAGCAACAGCAGCGCCCGCATATCCATGGCCGCGTTTCTATGCACTTTAGCGCGTGCAGGTGTAGTTCCTAGGTCGCCTGAAGGCCTGAGGTCGGCGCACAGCTGCTGCACAGAGAAGGGGCGTGTTGTGGGGGGGGGGGGGGGGGGGGGAGGGGGTTCAGCTTCGCAGTCCGTGATAAGGATCCCTCCTGCTGGGCAGCCACCAAGCGAGGCCAGATCTAGCACCCGACGGGGCACCCTCTCGGTGTGCCACAGCTGGGGAGCAGGCGGACCGCAAGGCGACTACCCCAGCTGCACCCGCCCGCCCTTCCCCAGAGGAACGGCATGCAGAAACTAACTGCCGCGGTACTGTAGTACCGCA
>VCJN01001711.1:0-21281 GCA_006384855.1 Tetraselmis striata | reverse complement strand
GATGAGCGCTTGCTATCCTACCCGATATCCATGAATGTGGGGGTTGTCAGGGCCTTAGTATCACCCGCCTGAAATGATGAGCCAAGCAGCAGGCTGAATCATGACATGACATGTGGTGACGGGTGATGCAGCCATGCTGCATGTCGGCAGCACATCAACCTTCGAGTCATCCGCTGGCGGAGTAGCATTGCCAAGAGGATGTGATGACTGATGATGATGGCGCGGAGGAAACAATCACCCACACACACTACTACACACACCATCAGAGACGTAACCGGTCTGTGTCAATCTTCGCTATCCTCCGCTCCATCCAACAGTGAACCCAATTCTTATGGGTACTGTCCCTACAATAATGTCCAGAAGATACGCGGAATCCGCAAGGCCGCGGAGGGGGCAATGAGCCCGTGGTATCCCCCCCCCCCCCCCCCCCCACCATGTTGGCGTGGAGGCTGTCATGACGGCCGTTCGACCCCGGTTGGCGAGATAAGCCAAGAAGCAGGCTGGAGGATGACATGACATTTGGTGACGGGTGACGCAGCCACGCGTGTCGGCAGTGCATCAGTCGTCCGCCGGCGTAGGGTGCAAAGGAGTCTCCTCATGGCGTGATGATGTGACAGGATGCCTGATACTTGTCACAGTGTCGTATCAATGGCACTTACTGTTGGAGTGTGCGCTCTGACCGGGTTCCCTAGTGCTGCTGCTACTGTACGTACGGGGACGATGACATCACCAGCTGCCTGGAGCACGACTCAAGACAACATCTATTCAAGTGCTGCATCGAGTGCACCGAGGCAAGACAAGACCTAGTCGCGTGCATTGCGCGCTAAGTAGACAATGATAGACAATGATCATTACATTATTACATTTCAGTGTATTGCAGCGCACTTCTGCTGCCGCGCTTATACTTGGTTTTTTTTCCGCTTCCGGCGAGACGTCTGTCGTCCAGGAGCTACCAGTAGTATAGGACTGGCAAGAGTGAAGCTCTCAAATTACCTATAAGACGACGGCCGGTTAATACATATATAATCCTTATTTATATAGCGACTAGCGCTTCTGCTGCTAGTAGGTGCGCGCGCGGTGCTTGCCCTTTTGGCTCGCCCTCGCTCCTTGTCAATTGTTCCACTCTTTCATTCTCAGCTGACGAGTCGTCCGGCTCGCAGCTCTGCGGTAGGTCGTTCCGAGGGCAGATACCCTGTGGCGACTATGTTTATGTAGTGGAGCTTCCACGTAGGCGCTGTCGCTGTACTTCCTTCGGGGCCCGTCTGCCCGCGGGGCTGTGCATGCGCGCTGGCTCCTCGCGCACGCTGAGCACGCGGCTGACATCAAGGACGCCCTGCGCCCATCTGCGCGTCACCCGCGCAGGCTCCTCACCTCCGCCGCCAGCTTTTCGATCGCGCGCTGCTGCGAGGCCAGCGAGCGCTGCTGCGCGTTACAGCAGCGACAGCAGCTCGTTGTCCACGGCGGACGGCCGCGCCGCAGCGCCGCCCGCGAGGTCGGCTTCGAAGGAGCGCCTCCCGGGCGCGTCCCGCGCGTCTCCTTGCGCATCGCAAAGCGCGACGTCATGGTCGGCTGCCTGCCGGCGCGCTGGCGACCCTTCCCGCGCGGGGTGCCGGCCGTCAGGTTCCTCCGCGTAGGGGCTGCGGCTCGGCGACGGCGCCAGCGCGGGAGTACGCCCCTGGCAGCGGCTGCGACTGCGGCAGGGGCGCCCGTCCCAGAGGGCTTCCCTCGCGGACGACCCCAACCTGCTGGCAGGACACACACGGCGCGCGCACGTGGCAGTCAGAGCGGCAAGCCAGATGAGCGCGCGCACTTCAGTGCGCTCCCCCCTGCGCAACACGACAGCGATACGGTGCAGATGGCGGCGACGCTGCGTGCCCCCCGCCGCTCCCGCTGCTCTGTGAATCAGTGTCGAATAGTGACCATCTGTCGATACTGTAGGTTTCAGCTGTATAAGAACATAATTACTATAAGTAAACCCTACAAACCCCTGTGCAAGCGCCTCGCTGGACGTGAAGTGAACGCCCGGGCGCGACACGCTGAGCGATGTGTGTGTGTGTGTGTGTGTGTGGTTTGGAGGGGCGGGATGCTCCATCCCTTTTGGCGCTCTGTAACATGTGAGCGAGAAGGGGCAGCGACGTGGAGGGGAACCGGCTATAGGTGATTTGGGTGCGAGAAGCCCTTCATAACGACAATGCAAACAATGAACGCCTCCTATCTAAGCTATGCCCAGACGCTCCTCTGCTCCGGGCCACAAGAAAGTCCGTCTGCCTCCTCTCCCTCCCCCTCTTTCCCCTCCCCTCCCCATCCACCCTGCTCGCCGCACACTCATCCCGGCGTTACGGTGTCTCACGCTAGCAAGCCCAATTCGAGGCTTATAATAAGGAGTCGTATCGGTGGCGTCGGCAACCGTACTTCACGCATTAGTACGCAGAGTGATGGGTGCTGACGAGCATGCTGGCCGGCGCATCTCACTATGTTACGGGACAAAGTGCCCCTTCATGTATGAGCACCGCGCCGGCACATGGCGTGAAGGGAAGCAGTTATTGGATGTGGTCGGGAGCGGGGAACGACCGGCCCCCGGTGAGAGGCCTTCCCTCTGGAGAGGAGTTGGGAATTGGGGGGGGGGGGGGGGGGGGGGGGGGGGCAGGAGACGAGGCAAACCCGGGCCCCACCTCATTCACGGGAGGGAGACTCCGCTCCAGGCGCGGGTCGCTACTCCCCGCCGAGTCTTCCGCACCCTCCGCGCGCTCGCTGTCTGGACCCTCCTTGTCGCCCTCCTCCTCCTCCTCCGTGTGCAGCTGCAGGTCCGCGCCCAGCAGCGCCATGTTCACCTGCGCCGCCGCCACCGGAGCGAACACAGGAGAATCAGCGCGCCGTCATCGGCACCCACACGGAGGGGCTCCTTCGAGCCCAGCCGGCGTATCCGACAACGGAGAGCCATGTCAGCCGCGGGGGCGCACCTCCTCCGGCGTGAAGACCTCCCAGCGCGAGAGGTGGTACTTCTCAATCATCCCCGTCCAGGCGCGCCCCCGACGCGCCCGACGCAGCTGCGGCTGGAAGGGATGACCGGCGCCCGAGATATTACTCCAGATGTCCCCGCTCTTGAATTGCTGCACCGGCACCGGCACCAGCAGCAGCAGTGAGAGCTTCGTTGTGGCGACCGGCCGATCTACGGGGGCCAACGCATCGATGATACCTCATCGATATTATAAGCCTCAAATTTGGCTCGCTAGCAACCTGCAAGAACATGTGCTATATATGTATGTATGTATGTATGTATGTATTTGTGAATGTATATATGTATGTGTATATATACATATATGTAAGTATGTATCTACATCTACACATACATATATACATTTGCATACACACACATACATATATATATGTATATATAAAAGTACATATAGGTATAACTTCGCTATAGTTTCGTCCACAATTGACCTCTGACAGCCTGATAGGCAGGGCAGGTTCTTATTTGCAGTAAAGTAAAAGTAAAGTTCGCCCTGTGTCATCGGCTGAATAAGCCGCCCCAGCGCCGACCTCTTGCCCCAACTACAGTCATAGGTCCGGCATAGCCCATTAGACCATTGCCTGATTTGAACCCCGAAGGGCGAATGCATCACCCGGGGTAACCCAGGACACGGGCCCACTACTGGGAGAGCGGGGAATCTGTCCGGGGAGCTCCTGTACAAGAGACTTGCGCTCTACCGAGCGGACAAGTAGGAATGTACCTCATCCGCAATGTTCTTATTGCTACTCCTTAGCGCATAAAGGGCAAAAAAAAAGCGGCAGTATATGGCTGTATTACAGTATATAGCAGTATTTTGCCATCCTTCTGGCATTTTTTCCCTATTTCCACTCTTCTCTGGTGTTATTGTACTCTCTTCTTATTATTGCCAAAGTTCCATCGCAATATACTGTTTGCACGCGATAGTAAGGATTGCGTCATCCTTCATGTCTGTAATATTCCTGCAATGTGTATTTCCATCATGTGCAGTATCTCACAAAACGCGCGAGGTGATCCTCACATTCTTACCTATATATATACGCATTAAATACGCGTTTGGCTATACCGCATAGGGATTCCCTGACGCGTAAAAGTGTAACGCGCAAAATAATGCTGCCAGTGTGATTAACGCCTCTTGACGTAGTGCACTCTTCATTTGTTCTATTGACGTCGTGCATCGGTCCGCATTCCTGTGTCGTCATCTAGTTTCAGATAACGCGCACACATTTCCTGCATAAATGGGCAGTACAAACTCAAAACAACGTACTTAGGCTTTCCGAAATCGATTTGCAATACTACGACTGATGAGGCGTATCGGTCAGTTTTCTTTCCAAATAGTCGAAGCGATCAAAAATGTTTTCTATTCTATTCTAGTATATTTCTAATTGCCAAACTTCCATTCGAATAGACTGGGGAGTCCGCGTCTGCACCGGGAATGGATACTTTACGCTTCGGGTTTAGGGTTTGGGGCTAACCTCACGCCTATGGAATGTATCCCTAATACGATCCTGCATGGCTTTAAACAGGGCAACCAACAGCCACAGAATGCACCGGCGCACAAACAAATCATCGATGTTGATCCGACTGGCTCTTTTAAAAGCTTGGGCGACCGCATTCATCGCGCTGGGCAGGAGGGGGAAACGTGTCAAGGATGCGCCGCTAGGCATCCGTGGGCACACACACACACAACAAGGGCGCATCCCTATCCCTTTTGCTTGTGGCATTCTTTGCAAAGTATCGGTGCAGTGGAGCCGCCACACTGACAGACATGCGCGCGCCAGAGCTGGGGCCGCGCCCATTCTTGGCGGGCACGCGCCTATCTATTGTTACTTGCGGCCCTTTCGCTAACCATATATTCCGGTTTTCAAGCGTTCAACCGCGACTTCCGTAAACACAACACAAACCACACCCAATTGCGCCAACCATACTGAAAAGACCAGACATCAGGCAATCGCTGTCCTACACTACGCGAAGGTACTCAGACCATGGAAAAGCTGGGTTTACTATACGACATGGCACTCGTGCCGTTTTCACAGAACACGCATGGCCCCGCGGTACGGGTATGAGTACTGCGTAAACTACTGATGTGGTTTAAAACCCTAAAACCCGCGGTCGCTTGAAAGCCCGATGAATATCTGTGTGGTGGAGGCACCGCAGGGATGGGCGGGCGCCTAGGTGAGGGGGGAGGGGGCCGCGCCCACCCTTGACGGGACAGTGAGCATCGAGCGGAAGCGGCTGGCGGCAGCCGGCTCCTCCGCGGCGGTCGTTGCCCGCTTGAGCATGCCGTGCACTCTGCGGCTCAGGCGCTGGGGGAGCAGGCCCACGCCCAGGAGCATCCAGGTGGCGTGGAAGAGCAGCGTTGCGGGGAAGGCCCACAGCACCAGCCAGGCCACCAGGAGGACGAGGCCCAAGGAGTACAACGCCATGCCGACCGGAAGCAGCAGCACCAGCAGGAGCGCCCTGGCCAGCATGCCCAGCAGGCCGCGCAGCAGGCGCCAGAGCCGCCTCACCCAGCGGCGCCAATGCGACTGCTCCGGCACGGCAGAGCACCCAGCACGCCATGGCATAGGATGTCAGTCGCCGCGGGGCGTCACGGGGTTGCTAGCTGATGGCGTCAGTTGGGCCGCGCAGATCATACGGACAACAAGCAATACACTGCTCCATAAAATACGGGGAAAACAAGGCATATATATATATATATATATATATATATATATATATATATATATATATATATATATATATATATATATATATATATATATATATATATTCCAGTCACCGGGAATGACCCAGCCGGTATCATGATGTGTGGCTGTGTTTGATGCAGCGCAGACATGTGGCTACATTGAGCTTGCCCTATATCGGCGATCACGTCCAGCCACGGCTGCATCTACCTGGCTGCATGCATGACAGGCTGCGGATATTGCGTAATTTAGGGTTGATGCCATCATGGGAAACTGTCTACAAAACCAGGGGCACACGGTGCTGACCTGAAAACAAAGGATACAAACATATATATGCATACATAGAGAGCGCGCGCGCGCGAGAGAGAGAGAGAGAGAGAGAGAGAGGGGGGGGGGGGGGGTCTCATCGCCCATGAAACAATGTTACTCTAGTGTTATAAGTAATGACAATACGCATCCTGAACATGAGCACTTGCATTTTGACACGAGCCGCCGTATGCGGGGCCTGAATCTGATCGATGGATGCTGGCCCGTGTAAGAATGATCCGACACAGATATGGGAGGAAGCGCCAGTCATCCTGCGTCGTGTGAGTGTGGATCCTCTGGGGATGCCTCACCTTGCGGCGAGTCGCGGGGCTCTTGAGTACGTTTCCAGTAGAGCCATCGTCATCCATGGCGGACCGCCGTCGCTCCTCTCTGCGGCGGGTCCGCAGTGTCTGCTGGCGCAGGTGAGCTCGTCTGGTCAGGCGAACAGCCTGTGTGATGGCGAAACTGACGACGCAGTAGGGCAGCATGAAAAGCGCCACGGCCATCATGGTGGCGGCCACCCAGGGGGTGAACCACACGAGGTACAGCAGGTAGGGCAGCTCCGCGGCGCCGGTCGGCAGCTGCATCGCCTTGCCGTCCGCCAGGTTGGTGCCGTCCAGGACGGGGAGCAGCGCGTTGGTGAAAATGGTTGCTGGGATCGCCTCCCGCGTCCGGCTGGGCAGCTGGCTGGTGAGGACGAGCAGCGGCGAGAAGGGCGCTGGCAGCATGTGCATTTTGACCTTTGGGTCACGGCAGCGGCGAGAGCAGGCGGGGCGCAGCAGCAGCACGGGCACCAGCATCGAAATCGAAATCAGCATAGGAACATCAACATGGGCATTGAAACCAGAATCATGGTGGGCGTGGGCATATGTTGGCATGGGCCTGGGCATTGGCGTGCAGGCCTGGGAGCGCCCACCTGCGCCTGGTACGTCTGTAGCGTCTGGCTGCGCTGGAAGGTGCTCTCCGCGTCGATGGTGGCGGGGTCGTACTTGTAGGTCAGGATGGCAATCAGCAGGTTGGCCATCAGGATGGTGCCCAGGACCGCGTAGATGACGAGCACCACGATGCTGTACGTGGTGAGCGTGGAGTCCGGGCAGGTCAGCGGGTCCGTGCAGTCGCGCTGAGCCCGCAGGAGCACGTCAAACTTGAAGTCGCCCACGAAAAACTGGAACAGAAACATGCACACCGCTCTGCGCGCACAGGGGAGTGGCAGTCATTTCAGCACACTGCGCTTCCATCCAAACCCACGGGGGATCATTGGCGCGTGAGGCCGCCACTAGTCCCAACCTGCCGACAGCTACACCGCCTGTCAACTTGCCAACATGTAAACTTGTTCTCGATAGAGATCTGATATGCGCATCCACCGGGGAGGGAGAGACAACATCCATGCACTGCTGCCGAGAGCGTATGTCCACCTGTGCATGACGAACACCGTGCAGCAGCTGGGCGACTGGCAGAGGGCGAGGTGGGGTACTCACTGGAGGCTATCCCAGCCAAAGCTCTCCGCCCTGTGGTCGGGGAAGAGCGAGAAGAGCGCGGCGGCAAAGCCCATGATGAGCGCCGCCAGCGGCACCAGGAACAGCAGCACCTCCGCCATCATGGTGCCTATCACGTAGAGCAGCGGCCCCAGGTTCTTGCTGATGGGGCGCAGCACCAGCAGCGTGTGGGCCCACAGCGTGAAGGCGCACACGCTGAAGAGGATCTTCATGGCGCGGTACATGCCCATCATGGGCGCGGGCTTGGCGCCCGCGCACACCAGCGCGATGTCCGCCGGACTCTGCAGCCGCGCGCCGCCGCATGTTGTGAGAATACACCACACCACATAAGTGGGTTCGCGGAAACAAAGAGAACCAACTGCTTTCCCATATTGAGTCAGGAACATCTGCCCAGTTTTCGTGGCGTATTCCGAAGTACATATATATAAATCGAAGCTTTCCCCCTCTTTCGGAGCGGGAGAAGCCGGCAGGGGGGGGGGGGAGGGAGTTGGAAATGATAATGTATAGCGAACCCAAGGAGTGGTTGCGGAAAGTGAGAGCCCCGGCAGCTGCGGCAATGGCAAGCTGAGCGGTGCAGATGGCAAGGACTGTGTCCGGTGTCTGTGCCTCCAGGCAGCGGCGCTAGAGGGGGGGGGGGGGGGGGGGCAAATGCACAGCGGAAGCGCACCTGCAGGATTTTGTCCATCTCAAACTCGGTGCCGATCCAGAGCGTCCCCGTCACGGACAGCAGCACCCCCATCGCCGCATCGTGCAAAATGAAGCTCTGGCTCTGCGTCATGAGCCGGCTGATGGAGGAGTTGAACTGCGCGCGGAGGACGAGCCCGAAGTCCAGCAGCATGCCGAGCGCCCACACGCACAGCGCGGCCATGAGCGCGACCAGGAGGTACAGGTTGGTGGCGAGTGGGCCATCCTGGGAGGTGTGCATCCCCGCAAACGCCCCGCGCTCAGCTCGCATCGTCGGGGCGCCATCTGCGCAACACACCACAATGGCATGTTACCGCAGGAATGTTACAAGGATGGAATGCAAGAGACGCAACGTATCAGGTAAACCATCGAGGTATGCAGAGGCGCATAGGCGGTGCCATGCGCGGCAGTGGTCGCTGACAGCAGTCACGTGTATGCACCTGCCCACGTGGTTGCAGGGTCGCCGGGGATGGGCGCGCATTTGAGGCGCTCTGGCGCCTTCGGCAGGAAGAGGCAGGCATGGAAGAGGACCAGGAGGTAGAGCTGCATCAGCACGCGGAAGCACCAGCGGCCCCTGGCAGACCACGCAGCACCCGAGTGAGTGAACGTGGTATCCGGGTGCCTGGGTGCCGGCTGCAAGAGTGCGATGATGCGTGATTACCGCCTGCTACTTCAGCATCGCAGGGATTAAATTGCACCCGACCGGACGCCTTGATCCTATTCCGGTACGAGGCGGGTATACTCAAGACTGCTGTTCTAGATGAGCATGCCACCGAGTGAATTACGGATAATAGCGTTTTTACACTACAAATGACACCCTCAACTACGGTATGAGGAATCGCAGCAAGCAGTATTTGATTTTTAAATTTATTCACAAATATATGTTTATGGGAGTAATGTGTATTGTTCATAAAAAGTTATGTATTATTCATAGCGGCGACGACTACCCGGTACAACTACGAGTTTTTTTGGTACCCGCACCGGATCGACCGCACTGCGTTACTAGTAATCCTTACTCCTTAATCCTTACTACTCGTCGTATAATTTATTAATCGCTGCTGCTTCTGCCATACAATACTGCGACTCTAGCTACGGCCATGTAATGCATTCATGTGATTTTAAATTTAATCAGAAATAAATTATGGGAGTTTTATTTATGTATCATTTTAAAAATAAGCAGCGACGACCACCCGATACGAGTACGTGTACCCGTACCGGATTGCTTGCTTTATCGCGCGCTGCGCAACTGGTACATAATAACAATTCGCCGCTGCTAATAAGGATTACCGTATAGTACTGCTACTCTACCTACGACCGGGACTAAACGTCTGCCACCGATTCTACGAGTACGAGTACATGTGAAAGCAGGAAAATATCACCAATAAAACGGACGTGATCGCGTAATTGTAAACGTCGAAATATTTTCTAACCTTAAGGAAAAACTTCACTGGAAAAGTCCTGTCCTGCTGTCCACAACTACAGGTTGGACGCAGCCTACTTTTCGCATTTAGGAGAAAAACACTTTTCGGGCCCAATTTGATATCGAACACGATCGCCGAATCGCGGCGTCTCCAAGCGACATTCGATGAGCGATGGTCGGCTGTCTAGTCTTGAGTCTGTTCTTTTCCCCCCCAAAATCGCGTTGGCAGCTGCACGTTACCCGGAAAGCACCTCTAAAAGCACTCGCGAGTACACTCCGTAGTGTATACCCGCCTCGTTGGGCTGGGGAAGTCTATTTGTGAAATGGGACACCAGCGTGATGGGAAGCAGTGTACGGGGGGTGCCTTCGATCCTATTTTGATACGTGTGCGTGTGTGTGTGTGTGTGTGTGTGTGTGTGTGTGTGTGTGTGTGTGTGTGTGTGTGTGTGTGTGTGTGTTGGGGGTTGGGAGGTGGGGGGGGGTAGGCACCCACCTCGGGCTGTTGTAGAACGCGCGGTGAGAGAAGACGAGAATATGCAGGAAGCTGCTGAAGACCTGTATCGCGGGCTCCCCGACGGGGCCGCAGAAGCCGCATGCCTTCATGAAGCGACTAACAAAGCCGTTGTTGTTTATGGAGGTCTCGACGGCGTCGTGGGATTGCTGTGGGCGACAAGCGGGGGAGGGGAAAGCAGGCGGGGGGGTGTTAGAACTCTGGGGGTGACTGCCGTGAGACTGAAGTAGATGTGTGGCCATTCCGATGTCTGCATAAACTACGAGTACGTGTACGATTTGTACCCTAGGTTGCTACAAGTACATAAATACAATATCACGCTGATGTGTGGCAAGAGCTGCGCTTTAAAGGCGGATGTCGCCCCGATTGTTGCAGAGGACGCGTGCGCGCTGAGCAAGCCGGCCGTGTCTGAGCAAGCGGATGGGGGCGCGCCGCGTAATCATTGTGTACCCACAACAGATGACAGGTTCGCGGGTAACAGCAATAATGAATTGTTTTGCACCGTTGAATTAAACCGTGCCATATCATGTTAGATTTCCACATAGTGCATTTTTTTCTGTAATTGCCGCGGTGTGGAGGTGGTTGGGAGGGGGGGAGGCTAAAAAACAATAATATATGACAAACCCAAAGACAGGTTACAGTTTGCTCGTGGTTAACTTGATAGTTACGTAGAGCGTGCAGTGTAGGCACCAAAGTGGATGTGGGTGGTTGGAACGTGCAGAGGGTCAGGGGCGGGGGGGGGGGGGGGGGGGGGGGCTCACTTGAATGTAGATGTCGCCATACCAAGCTTGCCCCACAAACCTGCGCACAATGTTGGTGGAGGTGAACTCCGTGTCGCGCAGGCGGGCGGCTGTCCTGGTGACGTCGGCGAGGTGGATGGGTTGCAGCTTGTCCCAGTGCTCAGTGGGCGCCAGCACCTGCGCATGCACACCCACGTGAGCCGCGCAAGCGCCAAGCCGCCCGACGGCATGCTGTGCATAACGACAAGGTGGGAGGGCTTTGCGGCACTCATTATCCGCTACACGGCATGGGCAGCATAGCTCGATCCCCGAAGCTGTTTACGTGGCCGGCCATTCAACCACTGTGTCGATAGGCTTCCATTGCGTACTCACCAGCATCCACACGGCGGCAATCCCCCATCAGATGGTGGGAGGCGTACCACAGCGGCACAGGGGAAGGCGCAAAGAGCTGACCTTGGCCGCAGTCAGGCGCCCCCGGACGGGGTGCGTGAAGCCGTCGGACAACTTGCTGAGATCCTCGACCAGGTCGAGCGCCGCGCGCCGGTACTTGTCTGAAAGCTTGCCAAACTCCACAGCCTGCCGCCACAGGCACGAGGGGAGGGGGCGGAGGGGGGGGGGGGGGGGGGGGGGGGGGGAGATAAACCAGCGGGCGTTGCCTCCGATGAACGCCCCGTCCCCCCCTTCCCCCCCCCCCCCGTTGTTCAGTATCTGCGACGATGCTGGCAAAGGAAAGGGCGGAGCACACGCACCAGCCCTGCGGTCTTCTCCGTCTTTTTCGCCGCGTTGAGCGAGTAAGCGATCGCGTAGCATGTGTTGAGCGGGTTGCGCCGTGTGCGCACGTAGCCGGTGAGCAGCTTCTCCAGGCCGCCGCGGCTGGCGGGCAGCAGGTCGCTCTGGCGCACCAGAAAGTCGAGCGACGCCCTGAGGGCAGACAAAAGGCATCTGTCACAGGGGCTCCTTCAACGGTGGGTTCCGCGGCGTGGTCGTGTATAATTAATAAAGTCACCTCCTGACAGACCGGTACGGACGGCAACATGTAGGTGGTATGTCCAGCGGGTGGCCCACAGAGCATTCGCCAGCGGGCCGACAGTAGGAATACGGGTGTCCTACTCGGACTAGCATATTGTAAATCAATTTCCATTTCCATTTCCATTTCCATTTCAATTTCAATTTCAATTTCAATTTCAATTTCAATTTCAGTTTCAGTTTCAATTTCAATTTCAGTTTCAATTTCAATTTGTCCTACTCGTAGTGTGGACAGCGGCATTCAATAACATGCACCATGAGGCTGGCGTCTACGAAACGCCTGTAATTGTGTTTGACACTGGGAAGGAGAGGGGGGCGGGGAGGGCGGGGGGGGGGGGGGGGGGGGGGGGTTGAGAAGACAGCGACTCGGCGACAAGAGCGTGGTTGAGGGTGTGTACTGGGGGAAGTGTTGGATGCGCTTGTGGCAAATCGTCTGGCAAATGTAACCTCAAGCATCCTCCATTCTCGGGGTCTTTCAGAATCCGTTGCATGTGGAGCCAAATATTAGGGTTCCAAGGGGTTTCCGTACCCTATGTCATACTTAACCCTAAACGTGAATTTCATCTACAACGGATTCTGAAAGATCTCGAAATTGTAGGATGAGATTGCAATACATACCTGCCGGTGTAATGGACGGCCACGGCTAGGGAATTTTCATTTGTGGTATGTCTTCGAGTATTCGGGGTGTTGGGGGGGGGGGGGGGTAACGAACCAGCTAGCGCGAGCCCACCAGTAGCAGTAGCCAAACGCTTTACGCAAAAAACTGCAACTCGGAAAAAAAACACTGAAGCACGCGAATCCGCACCACGCCTCCGGGGCAAAATAACGGACAAGAAACCCGACGCGAAACGGCGCAAGCTTACAATGATTTTCTGCTCCCATCGATTTGGTATGGTAGCCGGAGCACACCTTGCCATGCAACGACACAATCGGCATCTAGGCGAGCGAGGGAGTGGGGGAGGGAGGGGGGAAGGGGGGGGGGGGGGGTTAGGAGATGATACCAGTCCAGCTCAGCGCCGTGGTCCAGCAGGCAGCACAGCATCGGCATGTTGTGCGTGGCGGCGGCAGCGTTGGTGAGGAGCGCGCCGCGGGGAACGCCATGGCGGCTGCGCGTCAGTGTGATTGTGACATTGGCCCCCGCTTTGAGCAGCTTCTCAGCCTGGAAGGAGGCGCCACATTGTAGTGTGAGTAATGCATCAGGATTACCCCCCCCCCCCCCTCCCCCAAACACACACACAAACATCCGCACGGGTCGTTCATCTTTATAATCAATCGCCAGTCGGGTCAGGCGGCCGCAGAAAGTGGGGTGTGATACAAAGCATGGCTGATCCAGCCTCACCTTCTCCACGTCGCATTCGAAGATGGCCTCCACAAGGGAATCGTTCAGCCGCTGTTGCAGAAATTCAAGCACATGAGGGGGCGCTCAGCCGCAACCCCAAAGAGCTTCAATATGAGGTTTGAGGCGAGGCAATGCGCACGCAGTGTAGGATCTCTACAATTGCACACCTATTGCTCAAGCGTCCAATCACCACATTTCCCCTTACACACCCCCCCCCCCTCCAACACACACACACACAAACACAGACATAGACACAGACACACACAGACACGCACACACACACACACACACAAACACAGACACACACACACACACACACACACACACACTCACACACACAAAAACAGACATAGACACAGACACACACACAGACACGCACACACAAACACAGACACACACACACAAACACAGACACACACACACACACACACACACAAAAACAGACATAGACATAGACACACAAACACAGACACACACACACACACACACACACACACACACACACACACACACACACAAACACAGACACAGACACACACACACACACAAAAACAGACATAGACACAGACACACACAGACACACACACACACACACACACACACACACACGAATACTGGCGTACCTTTTGGGTGAACATGGCCTCAGAGCGGCTGGGAGGGGCCTCCAGGCGATGTAAGTAGTCCTCACCCTCCTGGTCGTCCAGTGCCTGGGAAGGGTGGGAGACCCATCACATGAGGAGAGGTCTTGCGTAAAACTACCGGCGGCGGCCATTGCTGGTAGACGTTGTGATAAGGCCGACCGCGCGTTTGCATGGCAACCCGGGACACACTCGCACCTTCCAGCAGAATATATAGCCGCACTGCGAGACGCCTGCCGCTGCGGCGCCGCCCAGCACCAGCGGCTGTCCCGCTGGCAGCGTTCCGGACTTGAGGGCCCACACCTAGGGCGCGCACCGCAATCCTGCCTCAGAGAATTGGCGTCATGCCTGGCACGAGCTGCGCGGCACTGCCGCACGGTTTCCATTGCTGCCTAGTGTGGCGTGTGGGATGCCAAGATGAAAGAGCACCAGCTCAGGTATATTTTGGTGGAGTGCGAGGAGGGATGGCTGGACACACCTTGAGCGAGGATTGCTTCATCCGCTGGTGTGAATCCGCCAGCATCAGGGAGATGCGGAACGCTGTCGAAAAGCGCCAGTCGACGCTGATGCTCATGTCCTTGAGCGGCTTGAAGCGCTCTGTCAGCCAGGTTGGGACCTGCACACCCAGCAATCACGCCCTTGTCTCACCGCTGCCCTGGCAGATGGGGCAGCATGTCTGCGATCTGCTGGAGCTCTGCAAAGAGCCGATCAAAGTGATTCCTTGCTGGGGTGCTGGGTTCGTTGGGGGGGGGGGGGGGGGGGGGGGGGGCGCACCGTGGTGTTTGAATGGAACAGGACATGCACCACTGTGTCTTCCTTGAAGGTGGCCGTGAGGTAGTGCTGGTTCACACTGCGCTCATCCCAGTAGCGGCTGCATTGGGCATCGCAGCAGGTGGTATACACATCAAGGCTCCGAAACAGGGGATGCTGCTGTTGCTGCTGCTGCTGAGCGGTGGCGCACTGACCCTGAGTTCCATGGCGTTGTGTGAGATCTAGAGAAGCGGCGCTGGAGCATAGCAGCGATTACCTGGGGAAATAGTTAGCATTCTGGAGGCTCTTGGGGATGCTCATGGCGGTGGTTTCCGGCAGGTGGTCCCAGAGCTGGCAGCCTACCGGCCGCAAGAGGGGAGTGCGGTTGTCAGCAGCCATCCTTGGTTCACCCTGGGGACGGCCAGCCCCGAAGCATGCCCGCACGAGGCTATAATGAACCTATAAATGAAGAGACCTACCTTGCTCCAGCTGCATAACATGGTCCACATGCACCGTCTTGTTGGCCTCCCCCGCGCTGAGCTGCAACCTGGGGTCGAAGCAGTGCTCCTCAGCATCGGGGCGGGTTGTGGGTGGGCACGGTGTGGGCGGCGCGTGCACGTATTCGAATGAGCATGCGTGGGCGCGGATGTTTCCAGTTGTAGCGACGAATCGCTGGGTGCTTGGGGCAAGTGAGTTGGGGAGTGTACGTGTGTGTGTTTTAAGAGCCGGCGGTTCCGGTACTTGCCTGATGTGGAAGGCATGCGACTCGAAGGCGCGAACCGCTGCTACACGCACATGCCACGAGTGACCGCGAGGCCCGACCTCCGCTGCTCCGGCCTCGCCGTCATGCTCCGCTGATGTCGAGTCCAGCTGGACGGGTGGTAGGCCCGCCGCCTGGGGTAGCGGCTCCAGCGTGACGCGTGGCTTAGGGCGGCCCGCGATGGCAACTGCTTCCCCCGCGTGCTCCGGAGCCGCGGCCGCGCTGCCGGGCGACGACGCTCCCGCTGATGCGCCCAGCAGCGGCGCCGCCGCCTGATCGGTCGGCACCTGCGCCCGGCCAGCCATCATGCTAGCGCACCACTGTTGCGTGCTGTGAACACTGTAGCCGTGTGGGTACGATACTAGGCTGCTGCGGCTGCTGATGAGGATGCTGCCGCAGCAGTGCCGCCCTTCTGCGCAATGCGTACGCGCATGCGCGCAGGGCGGCGGAAGAGGACCGGCTAACTAACCCGTACCACTGACGAACCGGTCGTTTTTAATATAAATAAACTAGCGCAATCTGCTGCGCCTGGGAATCTGCTACAGTCGCTGGTTTGAATTACAAAAGCGTAAGCAACAAGAGCCTACCTACCAGTCGCTGGTAGGTATTAGTAATGGGCGCGCGCCGCGAGCGGGCGGGCTCGTAAACCTGTACGATCCGTACGATCGATCTCGTACATGTGGAAAAAAAACTACTGGTAAAGGAGGTTAATATCATAATTATTCGCCTGCCGAGTTCGCCCTTCGTACCTGTACAGGTACAGGTACATGGTACTACGAGCGTGAACGTACCCTGTCCAATATCTGGATTCTGATGGAGAAACCTGCTGCATAGCAGTCGCTACGTCGCTACCTGCAGCCCCCGTGACGTGCCTGCGCGATGGCCCACCCGACCGGAGTCACTGTGCAACTACAGCATCCACCCAGCGCGCGGGTTGTGCTCGTATTAATTTCCTGATAATCCTTACTCGTACTGCTGCTGCTTTTAGCGATGGATCTGTTATTGTTGGCCGCCTGCCGCAACTGCTGATGATTAAATGCGCTAGCTGCAACATTCAAGAAATCCACACAAAAATCCAGAAGGAAACACAGCTACGGGAACCGCCATAGCAGCCACCGACCAGGCATGGATCGTCACCCGCCAGCCGCCGCTCCACCCAGTAGGGGCGCTTTCTCCTACACTCAATCCCGGGACACTCCAATATCGTCGGCACTAATATAAAAGCCGAATGTGAGGTGGAGGTGTGATAATTATGTTACGAGGACGACATACTACGAGTTACAAACAGAAGTACCTGTGTTTGTACTAGTACGATGTGTACATGAGACTGCGATGAGTATATGTACGATACAATGCTGTGGTAAGCGTTGTGACAACCAATATATTTGTATTGTCAAAACACTGAAGCCTCTTGTCTCTGCACCACCACTGCATACCACCATTGTTTGTCATAACTCCAGTATCTATACCGTTGAGACTGTCGCAGAGGCGCTGGCGAGAAAGGAGCTTGAAAGAGTAGGTCTCGCAGCAAGGAGCGCCGGAAGTCCGGGGGGGGGGGGGGGGGGGGGTAACCCAGGATGGGACGCCACGGGCGTGCAACCGACGCTAGCCTCCCAACGCCAAATCCGCCGGCGCCAGCTCGGTCGCGCCCCTTCCGCCGAATGTAGAACTCCCTCCCAAGCAAAACATCCCGGGCCATTTCAGTGTAGCGGGACTAGGCCGAATGTGACGTGGACCGAGGCGCCAAATATACAAGACGGGAAGGGAGAGGGTGGTACGAACAGCGAACGTGGAGTTGACCGGACCAGCAGCGATATCTGAGACGCCGGTGTCCAGCTCGCATTGCTCCACCGCGGCAGTGGCAGCCTGGGCGCCACCAAGGCTAAACCAAGGCTACAAAGGTGCCACCTACCGGTGCACGAGCCCCGCCCCCATCCCCAGCCGGGGTTGGAGGCGGAGGGAGGGCTCGCGATTTTGGTGGTGGGGCCGGGGACGATCGTCGGGTCCACCTAGGCAGCGGCTGGGTGGGGCGAAGAAGTATCCGCCTGCTAAAATTCACACAGTCAAGTATAGGCGCTATCGGGTAATACTATGCAACAGTCGCCACATGTGCGAGTATTCTAACTTGGCATACGGGTGTTATTTGGCATAATCTAGGAGGAGGGTCTATTTGATCAGCCGTGGAGGAGGAGGAAGAGTGTACGCGGCAACCAGCACCGACGTTCATCCTTTGACAATTCGACTTGGCTGCATAGCATTATTGCTAATTGTTCGACCACTGCCCGGCCACAAGGGACCTATGTCACCATGGGCATTTGAGACACGCAATGGCAGTCGAACACCAACGCCCGAAGGCAAGGCACAACTGCCTCCTCCTCCGCACGGGTTGTCGTCCCTTGGCTTCGTCGGCCCTGACCACCGCCCAACCTAGAGCTTCGGCCAGCGTACAGTACCATAGATCGAACCCCCTCAGGGCATCCATCCTTTCACGGACGCTTCCAAGACGCTTCATATCTGTCTTAACGTCTGCCCGATAACCGGAGTGACACATACCTGCTTAATCCCATCCACATGCCAGCCTACCCCCCCCCCCCCCCCCCCCCCCCTTCACGGTACGGCCACCAGGTTCCCTCTCGCGTTATTCGTGTTCGTACAAATCGCCGGGATTTTGTGTACCTGCTGCAGCACATACCGTTAATCGTACTCATCGTCGTTGCCACTAACTACAGGCAGAATGGCTGCTACGGGCGTGATGCGTGGTCGCCATCACGCGACGATTCGATCGAGAATAACATGGGGATAGCGGCTATCTGGTCGATATGCTCGGACGCTCGCAAAACTGCCATCTGCGCCGTGTACAACTTCGGAGGGGAAGCGACGACTGGACGGCGTTGCGGAAGAGCTGCCTCCCGCCGTGCCATTGCGTCTTTGAAAGGTGCCGCGACGTGATTCTGGCCGCGGCCGGAACGCGCGCGCGTGGGGGGGTGGGGGGGGGGGGGGGGGGGGGGGGGGGGGCGGGGGTTATCGCTCCAGAGAAACCAGAGTCCACAATCTTCGCGCCAGCCGCCAGGCTGTCCTCTAGCTGACGACTGGATGGCTTTGACGTGACAGGAGCAACGCCGGCATGAGTTCCGCCGAGATGGCAGACAAGAATTCTTCAGAAGCCACTTTGGTGTCCATCTTCCGGGAGTATCGGAACCTGTCCTGGAGCGAGCGCCTGGTGCCCCCCCCCCCCCCCCCCCCCCCCCCCCCCCACACACACACACCCACACACACTCCACCCGTTTCGTCGGCTTGTAAAGAGTTTGCAAGGAAACTGGGGAGAGGGTCGTCCTCCTCCTCGTCACCCTCGAGGCCATCGACTGGCGTCGCGGGAATAGGTTTCTGCGTCTGTGGTTGTTGAATGGAAAGGTGCGGGAGTCTAGCTCGTCGAGTCGCAGCATGAACCCGCCGTATTGCATAAACTTTCGGTGCTGACGATTCTAACGCATCGCTCAGGTGAGTGACAATTTCGCTGAGATCTCGATTAACTCATGGACGAGGGGGGCGGGGGTGGTGTGTGTGTGTGTGGGTGGGGGGGGGGGGGGGGGGTAAAACAGTGCGAGAACGCACACTCGTATGCGCGGAGCAGCCATGCCCATGCGGATTCTGCCGCTTCTCTCAATCTCCTAAGCAACAATTTTGAGCACAGGGGAAAGGTACATTTGTGTAGGGTGGCAGTTGTAAGTGCTGGGCAGATCTAGTCCAGCACAGCGTCTGACACCCACCCCCCTCCCCCCCCCCCCCCCCCTCTGTTCCTCTCCGCCCCCCTTTGCTGATGTGGCACAGCTTGGCAAGTATGACTACCGCCAGCTCTGCACGCCGGTGCTCATCGGCAACGAGACGGAGAACAGGTGCTGTACCCGTGCGAAAAACATGGTTGGCGAGCCTTCAATCGCCAGCGCCCTGCTATGCACGATGAGCTTATCCCATTGACAAGTGTGGGGCGCAACCGCGCTGCTTAATCACTGCAGGTCGACATTCTTTGGGAAGGACGAGCCGATCCCCATCCTGCTCGGTGAGTCATTGCATGGAAGCAAATCATTTCACTTACCCCCCCCCCCCCCCCCCCACCCCCCCCCACCTCTGCAAACACAATTACCCAGCTCCTTTCCAGTAATGCCCTGTTTTCCTGTTGTCCTATCAACATTGGCGGCAACCTGCCTTGCTGGATTCAAAGTGCTGCGCCGAGTCCGACTTGTCACGGCAAACGCAGCCATCCTGATGGTGATTTCCAGCACGCGCTTGGGGTCTGTTGGTCGGCAACGTCCTCATCCGTCCCACACTCGGCCACATTTGGCGCCCCACCCACCAATCAGGACAAAGCAACCCGTTGCGCCCAGACTCACCTGCCCACCAATCCCCAAATTCACGCATGCCCACACCATCCCTGCGTCGGTGCCCCGTTCCGCCCGCCCAGCCCTCGCGCAGCGTGACCACTCAGCTGACAGCACTCTGCCTGGCTGCGCAGGGAATACCTCCTGTCCTGTGCATTCATCGTCTCCGGCATCGTGTCGATGCTTCAGATCGCCGCTCTTCCGGTTCCTTTCACCAACGGGCGGCTTCAGATCGGCACAGGCCTGCTCTCCCTTGTCGGCTCCTCCTCCGCCTTTGTGTCCCTCTTCATGACGCAGGTCTACGGGCAGATAGTGGTACACCCTCCCCCCCCCCCCCCCCCCTCCAAACACACACACACCACACACACACACACACACACACCACACACATTCTGTTCAGTAGCATTCACATGTTCGGATGATCACATGGAGCGTACTAAACCCACACATGCATTCCACCGGTTTCAGCCGATGTATGATTGCGTGTTCCTTTATTGGAATGCAGCTGACGGCGGCGGCCTATGCCCTGTTGCAGAGGGATCCGACGCTCAGCTGGCAGCAGGCTTACGGCGGCGTTGTGGGTGTGTCCAAACAGGCCCCTGCCCCAGTGGCTGGATACCTCAGTGCCTTAGTGGCCAGCCATACGCGGTCAGACATGTGTGCGCAACCACTGACAAACGCCCACGACTCCGCAGGCGCGCTCATGACGTCCTCCCTGATCGGCCTCGGCATGGCGGCGCTGCCCCCCAAGGCCCTGCGCCGCCTGCTGCCGCCTGTTGTGAGCGGCACCACCGTGGTGCTGATTGGCACCCTGCGGATCCCTCATAGCGCCCTGCAGTACTGGGGCGGCGGCATCCTCTGCTCACGCTTCGTCCAGATCCCAGCTGGCGGCTGTCAGGTCGTCAATCCAGCCACAGGTGGGCAGTCCCAGCGTCTCGCCGCCGCACCCGCTCCCCTCATCCTTGCCTCTTTGGCCCCATCGACAAAGCCCTCAGCCTTCGCCCTACAGCCGCTGCTGCTGTGTCTTTGCCGCTGCAGGCGCGTTCGAGGCCTCCACCAACTGCTACATGGCGCCTGGCACCTATCCCTGCAGCGGCAACGGCGATGTGAAGTTGCCCTTTGGTGCGCCCCGCGCCAGCTGGTGGATGCGTCCGTTCGTTCCCGGCCGGTAGTCGATACCGGGCGCGTTGTCATCGTATACGTTCACGAGTACCCGATGTACTAGCGTAAGTACTACAACCCGTCGAATTTCATCGGAAATTAAAAAAACACCACGGTGATGAAGCTCTTCGGGGAAGCTGAAGCCCCGCAAATATAAAACCTTTCGTTCGGGATGCCGCCTTCATATTTTTCGGATCATTAATCGTTTTCAACGGTCCTCCCATTTTCGTCACGAGATGAACTGCGCAATATATTGGTAGTACTTAGCGCAGAATGGGAAGGGTTATTCCGGGACCGATCTTGCTCAGCACAAATTTGTCCCCATCTATTAATTTGACGACTTCTTTGACCGTGGCTGGATGACCGTCGTGACCGTG